>VZTJ01004198.1:964751-1172651 GCA_013397795.1 Orthonyx spaldingii
CGCATAGGATGTGGCACAAAAACCTCCCAAAAAAAAAAAAAAAAAAAAAAAAAAAGGTGCTAATCTTTCAAAGCATGTTTTTGTTCAAGATCTAACAGGTCCATGACTTGTTGTTTTCCTGATGAATTGTCTGCCACCTCAGTAGCCAAACTAGGAAGACCTGGTCAAGGACTCCACAACAGCATCCAAGTTTCTTATGTTTCAGGATGCAGGTGGACCAAACTGGAGGGCAATCAGGCACTGGATTTCCCTGTGAAATAGAGTTAATTTCCCTTATGCTGCTGGACACTTTCATCAAGATTCTTCATCAACTTTCCATTGCTCTCAGGGGAAATTAAAAATTTCAATGAGAAGTCACTAGAAACTTTGAAGATTTCCATACGGAAAACAATTTCTTTATCTTAATAAATGGGCTTGAACTACAGATACTACAAAGCAGGGACACAAAGGAAATAATAAAATAGTTGCTTAATGGATCAGCACTCATACTATGTAAAGCATGAGGAAGTAGTTTTTTGTGAGGGGAGAACAGGTTTGTAAGCAGACAGTTAAATAACTTTGTATGTGTATAGGGACTAACCTGACTTTGTGAGGCCATCTAGCATCTGCTCGGAAGACAAGCTGCCCAAGTGCTCTCCTAGTTGATGATCATTTAAAATAGATTTTGTACACATAAGAGTGATTCTGGGTTCATAGCAGCACATCTCATGACTCAGTGTGGCAAACAGCCAGATGAAGATCACCGCCTCACTGACAAGTCTCATTCTTCTCAGTCCTATTTCAGAGCTCACAGCTACCTGAAATAGATTGCTCTGCATTCAAAATAGCCTGCTGTGTAGCACTGCATACCTTTGAAGACCTGCATCATTTGTACAATCATAACTAAAAGGCAGAATGGACTATCAGATGACCCAACTCATCTTTGTAGTCATGGCATGATGGTGACATTTCATATTAGAGATGTCTGCCAAATGGCTTTGGATATTTTATCTTCCTAAAAGGTGTTCCTGCCATATTGTGCATAAAATCTCACTAGTGAATATTTTAAGTTTGATGGGAATTCAATAGGAGCAAGAGTCATCATTGCATTTTTAGGGAAACCCAATCTGTGAAGACCAACATGCTGTGAATATTCTATAGTTTGTTCAACACTGCACATATGCTTCTCGTACTTCATGCACATTTTCCCCTCAGATCTACCAAAGCTACGTCACGTTGCTTTGCATGCTTCTTGCTGATTTGTTCAAAAACAAGCAATGAGGTGGATTTTGTGGAAAACTAAACTATCCTTCAGGTTGCCCAGTTTGCATTTCACCTCACTCCTCGATGGATTACGTCCACACCAGGAAATTCAAGCATTCCCAGGAATATCTAAAACACTTGTTAAACTGCTAAAACAGTCCCAGACACCCTTTTGGCACATTTTATGCCTCCCAAGCTGCTCCTGGGAATGGCTGAAGGATTCACAGACCTTTCCAATAGGCAGTCAGCACATAGCTGCTCCTTCTTGGAGGGATGGGTTAATTACCAGGCCAGATGTAAGGCATTCTGTGGCAGCGGGCTTAAGTACTTGGGAAAGCTCATGGCACACCTAATGGATCTATAGACACATCCATAAGGTTCAAAGTTAAGCAAACAATCAAAGCATCAAAATATTCACCTGGCACTGAGAAGGTGGAATGACCAGAACTAGACAAGAGCATGAGGGAAGGTACTATTCAGTCAGATTTTGTCACACACACACGCATGTATCCATGTCACACAAAGCCCTAACTGCTTAGATGAGGTATCTCCACTCTTCTCATATAGCTGTCTTAACTCTGTTTCGCTGTTAAAAATGAAAATTATACCACCTATTGCTATTACAGAAGTTATTTGTCTCTCATTTTTGCAAAGATCTTTTTTCTTCTATTCATTTAGGTATTGTTTTCTCCTAAAGGACAGAAGAATTGCCCAGATCTACTCAGCTGAAAGTAATCAAATTATGTACAATAACAGAGTCAGAAAATGTAAATTAATTCTGTGCTAGAAATAACTCATATATAGTAACAGGAGGAAAAAAGAAAAGAAAATGAAAGGCAGGTTTTAGGTACCCCCCAAATAAGGTGAGTCAAGAATTATCATCAATATTTATTCCTAGCAGATTTTCTTGTACCTCAGGAAGATTATTCAACAGTCTTGGATTTTCTGTTTCCCATATAAATACATTGATTCCAATGTCACTTAGAAGAAGCTTTGGAGCTTGAAAGCATTCACATTCTTAAAATACTCTATCTTCTTCAAGTGAAAAGATCCATAAGGACACAAAATATTATTTCAAAATCTGAAATGGCTTTTGAGTTCTACTCAGCCATATCTTGATATGCAAAAGACAAGAAATGAATGACAGGAAAATGCACATGACACTTCATGTGGCACGGTAGCAATGACTATTTTATTAGCAAAAAGAGTGAGTCAAAAGGTAAATGAAAACTGCATAACCAGTTCATATGCCTGTATTTATGTTGCTGGCATGATTTCAAATTAGAATACTGTCCTAAGTAAGGGTGAGTAGGAAGATATTTAACTTAACTTAGAGTCAGGCAGAAACAGAGAAGGTATATGTTTTGAAAACCTCTCCTCTTTTTTTCCCCCATGGAAAACTCCTGATTCGATTTATAAATATCTCTAATTCACATAAAGCAGAGATTTCTTAGCATGTGCAATCCAAGAGAAAGACAGTGCTCAGAAAAAGATGCATTTCATTTTATCTTCCAAAAAGCTGCTGTCTTTTGAGCTGTTATTCCTCCCAGGCCCTAGCAGCTGTATACATTACATTTTAAAGTCCTCTCTAAGAATTTCATACAGCCAGAAAAGCGTGTGTCCCTGTCAAAAGTTCAGATGGATAGACTGTGAGGTGTAAAGCGGATTTGCATCCTTTTTTGTTATCTAGAAACCCATAGACCATGTCTAATGACTAGACCTCTTAGCCTTCAATTGTTTTGCACAGATTTGGATTATTCTGTTGACTGGCTTGTAGTCAAAAGATACATGTAGTCATAAACCATTAAATTCATGAAATGAGTCATCCCACATAAGGAAGTAGCTGAGTGTTATGAGATAATTTAGCACAGAAATACAGATGAGTCCAACTTGTAGCAAACCTACAAATCCAGGTAACACTGAACTCTACTTGCATAGACAGGAACTGGAACATTTGACAAAACAATTTTTTTAACTTGACTGTCCAGGTAATCTGACATAAACTGGCATAACAACTCCAGCAAATATTTTGTTATGACGGTGTAACCTGGCTATGTGCTCACCTCCCCACAGACCACACAGACTGTACTGTTCCAGCACTGTCTGGCCTGTGCCACATAGGTTTGCAAACCATAAAACTGAACCCTTCTTTCTGTCCAGACAAACCATGTAGAGTTCAGGTGCTTCAATTCTCATGCATTTAAGAAGAAAATTTGCCTTTTCTAGTCAAAGTTGCTGTGATCATCTTTGGAGCTATGGGCTCTTCACAATGCACTCAGGATTTTTGGCATATTTCTTCAGAAAAATGAAATGCTTATCGTAGAAGTAATTAACACAATCCAATTCAAACAAAGATTGAAGTAATCAGAGAAGATCTAGTGAGCTTGTCTTTGATGGCCAGGTGACTTAGCTTTCACCTACTGCCCTGTAAGCAAGAATGGGGCCTTGCAGTCATCTTTGCAGCTTTATCAGCAGCTGGCAAACCTCAGGCAGTCAGTGATATGTGCTTTTGGCTGGTTTTCTCTTGTGTTTCACTTGATAAAGTGTATGCTGTGTACCAAGGAGCCTCAGTACTGAACACATTTAGGACCTAGTAGTTATTCTCTCACCTTAAAGTTATTTTGTATGACTATGCCTTTCTCAAGGGAGGAGGTGTTTCTCCTTCACAGGGTCCTTCTTTGTTCTTTTCATCAAACTCATAGGAAAGAATTTGCAAGGAACACTTTCAGCAGCTTCATGTGCTTCTGAGGCCAGTTACAGTTTGTAGCAGTAAGACCTCCATGGTGGAAACAGAATTTAGTCCACTCCTTAAGAAGAAATGTTATATGCTTCATCCTGAATAAAACTGTCTGGGTTGTAGAGAAATATTCAGAGCAAGCTAGAGGATTCACTCAAGAACACTTCTTCATGTACAGCATTATTAAGATGATTTCTATTAGCCAGAAAATTAAATCCTATTATTGAAATATGTATGAAACTTTTATGAAGAATTTGAAGGAAAGACATTAATAAGTATTCTGACTGAGAATTATTAAAGGTTCACTTCGTTTTTACAAGTACACAAGAGCATCTAAATCGTAAAGTGTTCCTTTATACACAGCTCATTTATTGTAAGGAGATCTGAGGCTCTTATTTTACTCTTGAAGTAGATGACTGGTACAGCAGGTTCCTTTCCTTCTAATACTGAAAGGAGCTGCTGAGCTCAGTGTACTCTACTTTCTTTGAATGGTCACACCAGCAATTTGTGCAGGCAGGTCATTAGCATATCATAACATCACACTGCCATGTTTATGGATGAGATACTACCATTAAAGTATGTGCAATTCTTGTCCAAAAATCAAGGAACTCTGAAGGTTTTATCTGTAACACAGCACCAGAAAGAAGCAAGGGAGATGTTGGTGATGAAAAATCCAGATCTCATAATGGGATAAGGGGTCCAGATGGGAAGGCCAGGTGATTACAGCACTCTTTCTGTAGCCTCGTTTTCCAGCCTAGCACAGTTGTACCCCACTATCAAGGGTACTGGGTCTTCCTTTTAAAAAGAAAAAAATAAATCTAGTATTTGGCATTGTCAATATGTGAAAACCCAGTTAAAGATGTCTAGTTGAGTGTATTCATGGGCTAGGGCTAAAGGCTCCAAGGAGAAGAATCTGAGGAACGCTGACCTTATGGAGAGAAGAACTCTGAGAAAGAGGAAAAAGCTGGGACGGATTTTGGTATACAGCTGATTCTAGGGCAGGAAGGAGGAGACTGTGATGGCATGAAGGAAGAGGTTTGTCAAAGGGTTGGAATGAGCCAGTCTCCTTAGGCCAGAGGAGCTGGGAACTAGGGTCAGGTCAGATCTCAGTTTGAGTGGTAGCTCACACCCCACACACAACAGAGCCCAACTCCCATCTTACCCTTCTCACCCAACATCACTGCGTGCAGCAACCCCAGCCTCCTTTGCATATTCTTTACCGTTGGAAATTCAGCAAGCCCACAAGTCATCCATAGGTTATCTTATGGTAAAGGTACAATGAGACATTCCCATTTAAATGACATTATGCTATTGCTATTGCACTTGCCTGGTAACTAGACAAATCTAGCAAAACTATGAAGGGTATCCTTGAAACTGTTTTGAATATTCTTGAAAAAAAGGACCATCACAATTTGAAAGTAGACACAAATTGTAGTACTGGAATCAAGCTTGCTTTCTTTCTTTCTTACATTTTTTTTAATCTTACAAAAATAGTGACCCACTGAAAAAGTTGCATCTGGAACTGATTTCTCTCAATTATTTTTTCTAAGTGTTCACTTTTTAGTTCGGACCCAGCTGATGAATTATGCATGTTCTAAATAACAGAATTACAATGAAGCTGCCCGACTAGGATGATATAGAATGGGGGCAGGGAAGAAAAGGTTAAAATGAATATCTGAGGATAAGGATAAGTAATTAAAAAATCATCTAAAAAATATGCATAAATAAAATAACTGGAGGGGAGAAAAAACCTATGGAAGTCACAAAATGTGGAAAAATAAAAAAGATCATACAATTTACAGCTCCCTTAGGATTCCTGAATATTAATTGAATCACAATAGTAATGAACTGTAAGTTTTAAAATACTTGTTTCTTGACTCTCTGCCAACAGAAATTTAGTGACATGAACTCACCATCTTGCAGAGATCTCCAGAGATGAAAAGACTATAGATGTGCATAAAGTGGCCTAGATTAAAACGATGACACTTCAAAAGCACAAGTTGGAATATTCCCCATTTCATCTTGAGTTGTGAATAATTCATCACTTTAAAACATGGGGGTTTTAAAACTTAGATACAGACTTAGATGCATAATTATTGAATTTCCTTTGATCCACATTGTTTGTTTAATCAGTTACCTAACATTAGGAAGTATGCCTTGTAATAATTGTAGTTTGAGTTTTCTTATGTAATAGAAAAAGGAAAGGGGAACAAAAAGAGTTGGAAACAACACTAAAGCATCCAAAGCCATTTTAACAAATCTTTTAAGCAGTTCTGTGTGTAAAGTCTTTGGGTTTTCTACATAAGGGACAAGTGGAAGTTAGGTCTTCATGATTCAGTTCAATGCAGCATTCTAACTTTGATTAAAAATTTGATTAAAGCTGCCTAACTCGGATGACAAGTTTGTCCAGAACTGTAGAAGTTACACATGCCACAGAAAAAATATAGGTATTGTATTTTATTGCAGTTCCATTATCTATTTTGGTATGGTATAAATTAATGCTTTAGCTTGTTGGAACTCTGTTAATTATACTAAACATGTACACTTATCTCTATAAAGAAAATACTTTAAGATATTATTTAAGCCAATGAAACTTGGTAAATGATCTTTCTTTTGTGTTATTATCTTGCACCATTCCTGTCAACTCTGTAATAGAAGATAGCTTCTAGCCCAGATAAACTATTTATAGTCAAAGTGGCTTTAAATATACTTAATTACAAACTAAGATTTGTTAATTTTCCCAAACAGGTCAGTTTCACAACTTAGACAAACATGGCTCACCCTCTTGAGGTGTGACGCATGATCATGGCTTGAAGACATTTCCTACTCCTGAGAACAAAACAAAGCTACCTCTGAAATCTTTCCAGTGCTCAACAGGAGCACAGCAAGGGCAGCTCCATGACCCAGCAGGGAGCAGAATTCACAGCTGTGCTTTCCAAGCTGTCTGCAGGCCTTAGCAAAGGTGGCTGTAGTCCTATATCCTCCTGTATCTCATCCAGCTAAGGCACAAGAGGTTGTAGCCCAGGAGTCCCAGTTATTTGCCTGCATACATGAAGGCCTTAATTAGGCCTGGAGAGGAGCAAAGTGTAAATAAGTCAAACTATACTTATAGCATATTAAGCATACCTTAAATGAAGACTAACCTCTCTTTGGTGCATATTATTTTTTCCCATTGCCTTTTAAAAGTTGTTCATTTGAAATCAGCTGAAAAAGATGCATTTACAGACATTTGAGTCAAGAACAGCTGTTCTACCTTTGCTCAGTCAGAGATCTAAGTTGTTTAACAGAGCATTAATTAATGAGGATGTTCTTGACAAACAATGTTCTTGACACTGGATGAAAGAAATGAAACTATCCTGAAGAATGTGTCTACAGTGATCTCAGCTTCTGAAAAACACTTTCCCATTTCCTTTCAAATTTACAATCTGTTGTCCCCAACCCACAAAACC
This sequence comes from Orthonyx spaldingii, assembly GCA_013397795.1. Lineage (NCBI taxonomy): Eukaryota > Metazoa > Chordata > Aves > Passeriformes > Orthonychidae > Orthonyx > Orthonyx spaldingii. The sequence continues at coordinate 972,180 of VZTJ01004198.1, forward strand.
TCATGGTTCACACTCAGCTACTTTAATGCAGACACACCTCTTTTTCTTTAGAAATACTAGGAAGCTATTTGATATGCTGCCCCTCATGAAACCCATCAGTTTTGATAGTAACTGTAAGAGAACTGAGGCTTCATCTGGTGCTCCAATGCACTTTGAAATCAGTGCAAAGGTTACATTGACTCAATGTCAATTTGGTAGTGGATCTATGATAATATAAAAGTTCTCTTTGTAGTAGCAATGTGTGATCCCCAACAGACTGAATAAGCCCAGAACCCATTTTCAATAGAGAATAAGATAATTACCTTTCCCAATTTTTGCATGAACAATGGATAGTAGCAGTGTGCAGTGAAACACCCTTCCATACCCTCCAACATGGAAACCAGCAGCTGTGTCTACTATTTACAGCAACCTACCAGGATTTTTCTTCCACTGCCATGTGTTACAGCTCTTTGAACCCAGCTAAGCTGTTGGCATCCACAGCATCCTGTAGACATGCAATGAGAGTTGTGTGGAAAAATAGATTCTTTGCCTTTGTTTTCAACTTGATATTTGAGCATTTTATTTGCTATTGCCTTGTTACTTTGTTCTGAGAAACAGTGAACAGTATTTTCTACCCATCTCCTGTATGACATTCTGTATATCATATCTGCCTTCTGTCATATTTTTCAGGAAAAGGGTTCTATACTATTTAGTCTCTCCTTTCACAGAAGCTCCCCATCACCCTTGCTGTCATTCTTTATTGCTTTTCATTTCCTGTGAAATCCGAAAGGGAGCAACTGTGAAGTTGCACATATTGTTCAAGATGCAGGTGCACTGTGAATTTGAATGGTGGCATAACCATGTTTCCTGCTGACTTCCTTACTCCTTTCCTGGTAGTTTCTACCACCTGACTTTGCTTTTTTGCTCACAATTGAGTACTATGGTGATGTTTTCAGAGCATGAGCTAAAATGACTCCTAGACTCCTTCCTGTAATAGCAAGAGCTAATTTAGAGATATTTGCTGTGTATGTATATTTAGGGTTATTTTTCCCTGAAAACTCAAATGGCTTTAATCAACACTGAATTTCCTCTGTTATTTTATTGCCCAGTCACCAGTGTAAGACTCCTCTTTCACAGCTGGATCCCCATTTGACTATGCTGAATAATTTTCTCTCATCAGCAGGTTTTGCCACCTCACTTTTCATCTTTTTCCCAGGACATCAACAGACAGGGAGAACAGCACAGGATCCCTGTGTGGTGTCTTTAATACTTTCCCTCCACTAATGTTCTATCCATTAAATAGCTATTAATCCAAGAAAGGACTTTCTCCTTTTTTCCATGAAAAATTTTGGGCTCTAAAAGAGTATTCAATAAGAAACATCAGTCAAATGCTTTTTGAAGGCCTAGATGCAGACGTAAAAATTGAATATACAAATACATATCAACTGAATCTTAGTAACATTCTTCACCAAACTAATAGATTTGCAACACAAGGTTTCTTTCACAATTGACATAGTAGCTGTTCCTCTATATGCCTAACAATACATCCATAAGTTCTCACATTTTTTCTGCGGTGGGAATTTTGATGAGCTTTTGTTTTTGTTAGGGTTTGATAGTTTGGGGTTTGGTTGGTTGGTTGGGGTGTGGTTTTTTGGCTTTTTGTTTGGTTTGGTTTAGTTTTTGTTGTTTTCCACAAACACTAATTTGCCTGGTATGAATAGCAAGTTTACTGCCATATACTACCTTAAATGCCATGTGAATTTTCTTTTTAAGTGGTGTCATTTTTGCTCCTTACTGTTCCTTTGCATTGACACCACTTAAAAGACTGTGTTATATAGCACATTCAATAAGTAACTCTGCAACTTCACCTCTGAACTCTGCTGGTATTTCATGGCAAACACCACATGATTTCAATGATCCTGCTTTATTTACATTTTTATATGGTTTTTAGTTTCTGTGTTTTTTTTCTTCCTAATCAAGACTCAGTAATATCTTGTTTCAGAAACTTCTTTTTAACAAAAGACAACTCATTTTATTTTCAACTTTCAGGATATTTGAAAAATTTGGTACCATCTCTTATCCTTTTGCATTCCTACAGATACTTGTCTTTTTCTACCTGCAGAAGATCTCAAACCAGATACCTGTGGTGTAGGAGGTCCACACAGCCCCATTCAGCACATGGCAGGTGATGAAGGACTCAACAAGGTCAGCAATCCTTCCTGTCCTTCAACAGGATTATCCCAGGAAAATGATCAATAGAACAAAGTGGAGTCAACTCAGCAGTCAGCAACATATCTTGAGCAGAATTGCAGAGATCATGTACGCCAGACAAAAAAGTAAAATACCCAGAGGATGGAATTTCAAAGATTCTCCATAGACAAAAAAAATGCGAGCAAACAAAAGCAGCACCGTGCAAAGTGACCAAATACTGACGTTTTTCTTAGGAAGGGCTGGACATCTGACTGGAGCAGATTCAAAAATCTTTTTCCTCTGAAAGAAAGCCTTAGGCAGGGAATCAATGACAGACCAGCCTCTGCCAGTCAGAAATTGCCAAGTCACAGAACCACAAAATAACATAAGCTGGAAGGGGGGTCTGGCAGCTGTCTGATCCAGCATTTGCTCAAAGTGGAGCTACAATCAAAGTTAAATCAGGCTGCTCATGGCTGCAGCAAGGTGCATTTGAATCTCTCCAAGGATGGAGTTTCCACAGCCTCTGGGTTCCCATTCCAGATTTGGGCCACCTGACATGGGACTTTTTCCCCACTAATGCCAAAAAGGATTTCTCTTCTTGCCTAAAGCCTCTGGTGAGGTGGCAGAGGTTTCGGTGTGGAAGGGTCGGGCAGCAGCTGGGAAGAGGTGAGCCCACGTTTGCCTGTCTGTGCCATCTCCCTGGCTGTGGAGGCACCACTGCCCCTTGTTCTGCCGGTGCAGGTCCTGGTAACTCAGGAGTTTCAGAGAGGAAAAGCTCAGCTGCTTTAGCTCTGGCTGAGCAGGCACCTCCACGTGCAGTGCTCCTGGCAGCAGCACAGCTCATCCATGGCTGGGCACCCTCTAGCTGAGGCCACCACTCACTGTTAAATATCCTCCCACTGCCTTCTTCCGTCCCCATCCCCCAGGAATTTTGGCATCAAACCTCTTCCAGAGGTAAGGCTTAAATTCCTGACTATTAAAGGTGACATTATCCATACAGATGAAAACTGGATAAACCTCAACTGGTTAGTAAAGAAACTGTTGAGACCTTCAGGCAAAATTCTTGTTCCTGGCATCCAGTTCTGTTATGTAAAATTAAAAAAAAAAGGAAATTTTAAATAATACAGGAATTCCTCCTCAGGCCACCTGCTTGTGTTCTCCCTCCCCTTACAGCCAGTCACTCCCAAATCCTGCCTCCCCTGCTGGAGTCCAGATATTAATTTCCCAGTACCTAAAGGCTGCAGCAGCCTGGAGTCATAAAAGAATCCTGTCAGAGATAATATTTTGCTGACCCAATTCAGTTTCTAAGGTAAGGAAGGTATTACATATACCTGAGCAACTCTGTTGTTGACTGCAAAGCCATTATTATTTTTCAGTTTGAACAATTGTAGTGGTAAATAATAATAAAAAAAATCTCTTTTTAAGTGTCTTAGAGGCTTTAAAAAACCAAGACATTATGGGCACATTTTCTGTATACCAAATTTACTAAGGTTTAGAAGAACCATCACACCAAATACTGCTTTCAGATACATAGCAATAGGGGAAAGGAGTAACAAAGCATAAAAAGATCCAGAAAAAAAGCAGATTATACACATGACAGTTAAACCGAAAGTGAAAATTTCTTGTTTGAAGTCAGTCCCTGGACAACACAGACTGCACAGACTGAACAGTCTACATGATTTCAAGGTTTCACTCTAAATAGTATTTTGTCAGTTAAGAAAACAAACCCAAACTGACAATGTACTCGAGAACACTATGCAGCCTCTGATACATTCTGGAAAATTGTTCAAGTAGGGTGGTAAAGAAATTCAAATCATGTAGAGAAAATACCTTTGTGCTGTATAAAAAGAATCTATATTAGTAGGAGACTTTCAGCTCTGAAAATCAGGCTTTCAGGATCAAAGATCTCATGGAGAACAGTCAAAAATGTGCTTTGAAGAGGTGTTTGTTATTAACTAGTTTTTGTAAGAATGAGCTCAAGAAGTAACAGACATTTTTTCACCTGATTTCAACTGGACAGAAGCTAGAAAAATAGTTGGGGAAAAATCTTGATGACCTTCAGTCATCTCTTGTCAGGTTTTTTAAGTTTTTCTTTCTGTCCAACTTTGAACATGCTGTTCCATATCCAAAAACCTGCTCTCCACTAATACATGAGATATCCTTTGTTACCAAGCATCTATGCAAAACATCCTAAAATAATGAGGAGATTTAATGCACTGTAACTCGTATTAAGATAGAGAGATATTTACAGCAGTTGTTACAGGAAAGAACTCCTAACAGAAGGCAAAAATATAAATTACAAAGCAAGGATAACAGAAAATAATCTCAGTAGTACAGCAGCCAAAGACAGATAAACCAGAACAGCTATCACAGTGTGATATACAAGATGTTCATTACTCATGACTCTGAGCAATAGCAGATCACTTTGCATATTTATTAATTCTTGTATTACAATGCTGGCAATAAAATGTGGTCTTTGTCATGAAATGCTGGATATAAAAAAGTGGATAGAATAAATTAGTTTAGGCTCTGAACATGACTAGAAACTGTGTAGCACCAATAAATAAATTAGTGCTTGAGGGACATTAACTTATTTTCATGCACAATTCTGTTGTCTTCATGTCACATTAATTCTTTTTTTGGACAGGTGAGTAGCTGGAGCTGAGGAAATTTATAACCTCAAATGTCACATACACTAGGGTGTACACTGATGGGCAGAAAAGACGTAAGTGAATGTTTATTTAATTCTCATGTCCCCTGAAACCAAATTATAGATCAATGTATTTCCAGGGCATGGAGGTTGGAATGATGTACCAATGTGGGTCTCTGAAATCTAATGACCCCCTTCCAAATTCCCCTCTGGCCTCATGTCCCAATAACAAGCCACTGGTAACTCTTTCCCCAAACATTTAAGCAGAGAGACAGATCAGATGAAATACAGACTTCTAAAGCATCAGCATTGGGAACTGGTGCACAGAATCACCAAAAAGCACAGCTGCTTAACTCAGCCCTTGGATCATTGTTGTGTCCCCCTCTTCATGCCCATGCTTGACTTTCTCCATAAATGTGTAGCTCTTCCTCTTTTCCAAACGCCCCTTTGATCAACAGATTTTTTTGCTCCTTCAGTTTTCATTTATTAGAATACTAAAATCATTGAATCGTTTAGGTTGGAAAATACCTCAAAGATCATCGAGTCCAACTGTTAACCCAGCACTGCCCAGTCCACCACTAAACCATGTCCCTGAGTGCCACATCTACATGTCTTTTAAATGCCTCTAGGGATGGTGACTTAATCTCTTACCTTCCTGGGCAGCCTCTTCTAATGCTTGGCAACCATTTCAGCAAAAATGTTTTCCTAAGATCCAATATAAACCTGCCCTATCAGAACTTGAGTAAATCCTTCAAGCCTAAAAACCTGACTAGCCAGTACAAGTCCATATGTACCCTACAAAAGAAACAGTGAATTACACTGATAGAGGACACGCTGAGGAGATCCATTAAAAAATGGACACATGAAGACCAGGCAGCATCATAGATTCAAATCCAAGTCATATACAAATACTCCACATATGCAATTACATACATTTTTGACTATAAATAATATGCAAGATGTCATTATTTGATGGAGGAGGTTGCATCAGGCGACCTTGACAGATCCCCCACAGATCAAGTCAGGTACCAAAACAAAACGGAATCATACAGAGAAACAAAAAACCCAAACAGATCAAAAAACACCCTTCCAAAAAACCCCCCAAACCACTAAACCCCAAACCCACCCCAAACCAAACCCCACTATAATTATGAATGATGCCACATTGCCTTTACAGGAAGCTACAAGTCAGCCAACCAGCCACGTCAAAGATTTCGCCATACTAGCTTTGTACAAGCACATTCCTGTGTCTCAGTTAATATGGTGTTTATACAGCCCATGCATTCTCATCACACTAACCATTTTCAGCCCAAGAGTGGATGTTTATAACCCTTCCTCTTTGCCACAGGTTGAAATGTCTGTAATTAGCCAGTCAATTAATTAAAGTTCTAATGGGGGAAAGCCAAAGGTCAAAGCAGAATATAATTTTGGATGAACCAGAGTAGTTTAATATGGTCAAGCTAAAGTGAGACACATTCCTGCTAAAATTATATTGACATGCTCTGCCAAGGTATTCCTTGTCATCCCTGGCCCCACAAACAAATCTAATCAGTGTTTAAATTCCCACTACAACCTTGTTGTGTCCAGCTGAACATACATATCCATGGGTGGAGACAAGAACAGTGGCACTGACAGGAGCAGAAATGAGATACTGAGGCTTCAGTTTATGGATTAAAGTGGTGTAGGGAGGAAAACTGAATAGACCATTGCCTGAAAGCTGGGAGCACTGCTGAACCCCATTCTGACACAATGTGTCTGTCTTGGACAAGCTGCTGAACCGCTCTTCTTCCACTTTTATTTTCTCATTGCATTTCTCAGTCACACAAAGCTTCATAAGAGATGACTGTGCCACGGAAACACCCGTTAACTGCCCATGAAATGTCACAGTTTTGTCATAAATAGACCAGAGTGCAACCCAAGAGGAGTTCTGCCCTCCCTTCCCTGTGAGAGGAGGTCAAGTCAGACTGATCTATGCAAGTTTTAATTCTGACAGACTCAGAATAAACATTTAATGTTATGCTACAAGAGGAGAGAAAAACTTCTGTGATTGTGAAGATAAATGCTTCCCCTTTTCCACAAATGAAAAAGGATCCTACTCCACACACAAGTTAGCTTCAGCCCTGTGACCCATCAAGTTGTTTTGGGGTAGTGTGTCACCAATCATTTGCTGTAATGTACCATTGTTGTAAATGTATACATACATCCATTTCAATTTAATCCATCTATTTAGAGCCCCACAAAAGGCACTTCAGGGGCAGAAGCTTGTCCTTGAATGTGCAGTATTTCATCACAGCTCCATTTCAGCCTGGAATGGCACTGAAAGTCCTCACTGGTGGCCCAGAAAGATCAATGAAAACACACAGTACTAGGAACAGTTTGCTTTCAGCAGCTGCTTTATCCAAGACCCCAAGCAATCACTAAGCTCCATTTTCCAGTGATTGAAACTCAGCCTGAATACTCTGCAATCAAACTACAGTGCACAGACAGAAGATCAGGAGAAAGACAACTGCTGCTGCTACTACTCTAAACCTGGAAAAAAACTCCAGACACCGTAAATCAATGCTTTGTGAGTTTTAATATTTTTTTTTTAATTTGGCTATTTTTTCTGAATCGATTACCACTTTGATTTTTCTCCAGACTTTGTGCTCCTAACACAAAAAAACCCTTCACCTCCTTTCTGACTATTGTCAGCTGAAGAACTCCTAAACACAGCTGGCTGTGGGTGGCAGCAGGAGGCTGAATTGGCAGAAAATTTCTGGCTTAGTACAGTTATCAACAAAGGCAACTTTCTGAGGCTACCGATGGTCGTTTGTTTCATATTTTCAGGGCAAATTTCCTTGTCCCCTTTGTAACCAAAAAGAACAGTGTAATTCAGCAATAGTTAAATAAGCTACAGATCATATTTGCATCTTACCTATGTGACTGCAAAGGGCTCAAGGCTGATAACACCAGTCATATGAACAAAAGTGAGGCTAATAAAGTCTGAATAAATTCTTATCCTAATTAGAGAGACACAGCATGTCTACAAAAATGGATTAAGAAAACAACATCCTTTGATATTTTCTGATCACTGTGATTTTTTGTGATGTGATGAGGAAAGATTTGCCAAAATAAAAACATCTTTCTAAATGGAACTTTTTCCTTCTATCCTACCCATAAAGGACCTCATTAATAAAAAAAAAGGCAACCAACCAAACAACAGAAGTCAATCATCAATTCCAAAAACTGCCATCAACAGCCGTCCATCCTCTCCACTTGCTATCAGGACCAAGAACATTTTGGAAAATGTTTTTTTAGGACACTTGGACCACTGGGCTGCAAATGTTTGTGACAGGACTTTCTCCTTGGGCAGAACTGCCTGGGGCAGCCTATGCCCAGAAGAGATGGACCCTACCTGCCCTCCCTCGGTGCAGAGTTCCCCAGCATCAGACCCACAGCACAGATCCCAAGCAGCAGCCTCTGCTTGGAAGCACAGGTGAAGGCATCGTGGGCTTCATTCACTGCAGTCAATAAAGAACAGTGGGATGTTGCTTTTTCTGCTCCCCACTGACTGCCCACCAGGCATCCCATTTCAGAGCCACCCCATACTTACCTTCCAGTGGATCTAGACCAAAAAGGACCCAGACGTCCCGAAAGAGGTGGTGCAATGGATTAAAATGGCAGAAGGAATTTTGTCATCCATTGCAAAACAATGGATCAGAGCTTTATTGGTGTTGTAAAACCAGGAATGAACCCAACATCTCTTTATTACAATAGTAGTCCTACCAGCTTTTACCTCCTACTCCACAGTGCTGGGAAGAATGACATTATCACAGTAGATAAATGCTATCTGCATTGTGTCATATAGGGCAAAAAACTCAAACCACGTTATTTGAAGGGGGGAACATTCATAGACAGAGTCCTTGCTGAGCCCAGATGCCTAGACACAGATAAAAACCCCCAAACTTTTGAGACATCATTGTCAGTAAACAGCATATTTGGTTTACCCTCATGGTAACCCATCCAGCTTCTGGAATTCAGCACTGAGCAGGATGAACCTGACCCATTTCTGGATCTGGACTGACAGCTGTTCTGAGAGACTGGAGGTTTATCTGCATTAAAATTTTCCAATCTGCAAAAAAAAAAAAATTCTAATACTCTTCTATGTTAAAATATTCTATTTTCCCATAATTTATATTTCATTAGCATAAGGTGAAAGTGTTTCCATGGAAACACCAGGGATATATAATTTCTAAATAATGAATTTTCCACAAGGAACTCACAAGATTATTTTCAGATTACAATGCAAAATTCTCCAAAGCCAGTTCCCTTATTAATATTACAGAGAGGACATATGTAAAGACTTTGAACTTCAAATTGTAGCTGTAAAACATTAAATATAAATTAAGTAGTTTAATATTTCAATCACAGAAAATAAAACCACAGGAAAATATGAGAAACTATAGTCAAAATTACACTAAGTGTAATTTCACTGATTCTGTGATCAAATATGTCAGTGTCAGTATAATGGATCATATATCACTTGTGTATATTCAGATCTCTCTATACAGTTGTTTTCTACTTTGAAATATTTTAAGTCTGTATCTTATTTCTGTAAGCTCAATATTAAGATGATAAGATGCATTTAAATTAAGTAAATTTTTTCTGCTTGTTCATCATCCGTTCCAGTAAAGTGCTAACATACACTAACTTGGGTAGGATGATTATTATGAATCAAGTTTCTCAGCTGGGCTTTAAAATGAACAGGAAAAATATCACCTTCAGCAGGGAAAAGTTATAAAAAGACAGGGATTCCTCTGAATTGTACTCTCAAAGGAAGCAAAAGGCAAGATGAGCAGGAAAAAAGGAAGAAGAGGTGCTGAAGAAAATATTATTTTCCCAGGCTGGGTAGTAAAGAAATCTCAAAGAATTTTAGACTTGAGAGGAAGGGGATTTGAAGCTGGAGGAGGTAGGGACTGTGTGTTGCTTTCACATGTCATTTCATTGTGTTATTTAGGTATAAAATATAAAGGTGTTAGAAATCCTGTTATGGTGTTTTGACATTGTTTCTTCATATATGACATTTTTCTAAGGGTGAATATTTCTTCAATGATTTGCATAGTTGATGTGGCACTCGATACCAAAAACCCTCAACCCCATATACTTATTTATTTATGTGGTTAAGTGAAATGAGAGGAAGAGCACACAGCACAGATCAGGCCAGTGATCTCAAATGCTGGGGCCAGTCAGTGGGAGGTGGAGTTGTGGGTGTATTCCAGAAATAGCAAAGGGGAGAAGAAAAGAAAGAAAAGGCACAAGCTGAATGAAATGTCAGGCAGACCCCCCAAAAAAGCACTCCACAAAAACTCTGTCTCCAACCAGACACCTACATAAAACTTTTAAGATAAATTGCTCTTCCCTTTCTCAATAAAATTCTGTTTAAACACTATAGGGCATCTGCCCTGTGCCAGATTCTCTTACATGATTTTTGTACATTAACATGCATATTCATAAAAAAAAAGAAAAAAAATTAAGAACTGACTGTAATCAACTCCTCTAGGTGAAAACAGAGTCCAAAAATAAAAAAAAAAAATGTTGACTGAAAGCACAAAGTGAAGTAGAGTGCCCCAATGAGGGAGAAAGACCACTTACAAGACGAGAGTGATGGTGGTTTATGAAAGTTTATCCGAAGATACTTTGAAGTGGTAAATGACTGTCTATTCAAAAAGTGTGCCCAAGGAACTAGAAACTAAGGCCACAGGCTGCCACAACCCTGAAGGACATGACCAATTACTTTTAAAAAGAATTACTGTTAGCAGGAGCTTGCTTTGAGCATGAATAAAAACAAGGGTGCTACTTGCATATGCTAAAAGGCTTCTTGGTGCAGTCGCTTTAAGAAGCACAGCAGTTGTGCTTGTTAGGAGAGGACATGAAGTGTGTCCAACACACAGCTGCTGGGTCTGAAAACCCACCAGGCGTCCTGCTCCTTGTCAGGTTCTCACTGTGTGCAACATTACTGAGTATCCCACCCTCACACATCACCTGGCCTGCCAAGAAGAGAGCAACCAGCTGCAACATCTGAGAAAATCCTTCCCTGGAGATAGTAGGTTCAGTATTTGGGCTCAGGCTCTGTCATATTCTCTCCTCAGGAAAAAAACAAAAACAAAGAAAAGAAAAATGGAAAACATATGTGGAAAAGCTTTGTTTTCTTAAGCACTGAAAAAGTCTTTATTTCCAGTCCAATGACTCTTTCATGAACTACATTCCTCATGAGCTTCCTTGGTTTAATGGCCTGATTTGTGCTTCATCCTGCCTCCTAAAAAACACCGTGAAAATTGAACTGTCTGGGTTAAACTATATGCATCCAGAAAGTCAATTTTGAGAACAAAATAATTCAAAGAGTATAAGTAAATCCACTAGAATTTATTCTAGGAAACAGCAGACTATCAGCATATAGTTAAATTTTTAATAAAGTATGTGATCCTAAATTACAAGAGGTACCACCTGCCATAGAACTCTTTTTTTTTTTTTTTTTTAAATAAAGCCTGAATTCTTACAGATAAAACTGAATAACACCTTTTATTAAGATATTTTTAATGTCGGGAGGTGACGGGTCAGGTCAATGAGTTACGGTATGTGTTCTGCCACCACACTTTACACATTAATCTCCAGTTTTGTGAGGAATGAGTTCAGTAGCCAGGCTCCATAAAAAGGAACAAAGATCTGTGCTAGTGTCAGGCACACGTAGCACTCCTGGGCCACGCTGTCAGAGCTCTAATCCTGATGAAAGCTAACACACATCGACCTTTCAGCCTTGGTAGCAGGGACATTTCGGTTTGGATCCGGAGCTGCGTTTTCTCTCATCCTTGTCAGGATGAGAGGATGAAACCACCTGCCCAGAGACAACAAACTTTGGGGTCCATGGAGTCAGCCAGCTCCCCTAATATCTCAGACAACAATGACTCTTTAACAAAGCTTCTACCCTAGATCACCGTGTCCTACTTTAGCACTTGTGGAGCAGTGGAAGACCATTATGACTCTGTTACAGCAGGACCTTTGGCATAGAAACATTTTTCACTGATCATATTTCTAGGACAGAAAGGTTGTCATTCCAAACTACTTAAATGTAATTATGCTTTTTACTGTAGTTTTGCAGACATGAGATTTTACCACTACCTCTGGACTTGCAAGTTTTAATTACATACTGAAGCTTATTAAATCAATGCCTCATACAATGAAATGGCTAAGCACAGAATGTTAATAACCTGTCCTTCAAATCTTTATTACATTGTTTTCGGAAATCGTGGAAAATTTTATGAGCCATTTCTTTTTTGGGGGGTAAGGCACAGTGTTTTCAGGTTTTTTTTTTTTTTTGCAAAGCAGTTGTCTAGCACTGTAATTTATGATTAAGTATATGCAGCTGGAATGTTTACTGCATGTTTGCACCTGCATGTTGAGTAATAAGACCCAAGAGATTTGATAAACCTACAAAAATCACAGACAAAGACAAAGGATGAGGGTGGATTGGAGAACAGCCTGCAGGCTTTCTTCTTAAGGGGGTCCAGAACCACGTGGGCATTCAGTTGCATAGTAGTGGCCTAAATATGAGCATTCTTTATTTATGCCAGTCTGTATTTATGCCTCTCATATTGTTTAAACATAAAGAAAAAAAAAAAAAATTATCTTTCTTGTTAACAGGAAGTCTTCCCAAGACGGTTACTGAAAATGCATATTATTATCCCGAGGCACCATAACATCCATATTAATCTCTCAAGAGTGCTCTTGGGAGGGCTGTTTTATGATTATATAAGATGGTTTTGAATATCTTCACAAGATAATAAACAGTGTCAGCTTCTCCCACTGCTTTCATTACTAAGTCTTCAAAAATTAGTGCATCTCCTCTTGATATGGTTTTGAATAAAACCTGAGTATTTCCTGAATGATAGGTCAGACTGGCAAGATGATATATATAGTCAGATAATTACATTATTTCAAAGTATATTCCTTATAAAAATGTATGAAATGTATTAGACACAGCTCTGTGTCAAATGTAAAGACAATCAGGGTGGAAAATATTAAAGAAAACACACAACAAACTGCCCAGCAGTACATTTTGCCTTTTGAGCAGCTTTTAGTAAGCCACTTCACTATAGTGCTCAGTAACCAGATGGAGGAGCCAAGAGTCTGTTCTTCTAACTGGCACACAAAAAAAACCCCAACACTTCTACAGCTATGGAACTACAAAAACAAAACAAAACAAAACAAAACAAAACAAAAAAGCCCTAAGTAATCTGAATGTATTGTCCTTTCTGTGCTTTGATATTCAAGTCAAAATTAATATTCTGGTCAGATCCTGAGAGTCTAAGTCACTCTGTAGCAAGGCACTGAGCAAATTCTTGATAAAACTCCTTAAAGTTATTATTGAGAATAGGTATTTTTGACAGTTATTCCCAAGAAACTTGTGTTTTGCAGTGAGGGTGACCAAAATCTCAGCTCAATTCAAAAGGCTAAATGCATAAAAATATGTGCTAAAATCAATACTATGTAAGTGTTCAGCAGCTTGAGTCAGACACAAAACCTAAAAGCTGGCCAAGACCTGAAAAATGCATTTTGGCTGTTCAAATACATGCTTTATGGCACAGCCTTATGCAGGCATCTTACAGAAAAATTACTTTGCAATCACCAGTCTCATTCAGTCAATAGGAGGGGCATTATTTAATTAACAAGCTTTGAGTTTTTACAACTTCTGTAGTACAAAATGTGCCATAAATAAACCCCAAGGCCACACTATTCAAACTGTTCCTGACAGAGTAATTTTTTTCCTCACAGGTGTTTAAGCTCTGCTCACTGTTGGGAGCTCCCCCACTTCAGGGGGGTCCCACAGTCACATTATTGCAACTCTCCTGGCACTCTCAAAACCACCTTTCCTGACCACACACAGCGGTTGTGTGGGTATTCCCTAAAGCACTCTGACTTGTGGGTTTATCCCACCCCAAGTGCCACAGGAAGCCTTTACAGCACGGACAACCTCCACATCCACCTGGGGCTCCTGCATCCTAAAACCCTGATATTGGCCCACACTTCTCATGCAAGGCAGCACCTCCTTGCCACATGCATGTCCATGACCCTGCACCACAACCACTTTGTTTTGCATGGACACTCTACTTAAAATATGCAGCCATAGCACCCAGGCAAACCTGCTGGCACACTGCAGCTCTGAGCAAAGCTGGAGTGAGGTGGAAGCCTACTTACTCCTCTCATACAGGCAGGCTATACAAGAAAACTTAATTTCAGATGGGCCATCCAGTCTTTGTGAAGTGTGGGCATGTTCATACTGGTGAGCTGTGCCATCACCAAACACTGATGAGGAGGTCCCAATCAGGCTAAAGATATGAAATCTTGTTTCAGATGAAAAGCATTCGTGCTCCAGAAAATGCTCAGCCCAGTAAAGGTTCCCACTGACTCCAACAGCATCTTTTGAGAAAAAGAAAAGTAGCTTCATGATCTAACAGCCAGAAAAACATGAGAAGACCATACCACAGAAATGCCCAATTGTCATGGTTTAAGCCCAGTTGAAAATTAAGCTCCAGGCAGCTGCTTGCTCAACCTCCACCAGCAGGATCAGGGAGAGAATTGGAAGGATAAAAGCCGGAAAACTAGTGAGTTGAGATAAAAAGAGTTTAATTGGGAAAGCAAAAGCCACACACAAGCAAAGCACAAGAAGGCATTAATTCACTGCTTCCCATGGGCGGGCAGGTGTTCAGCCACCTCCAGGAGAGTAGGGCCCAGTTACATGTAATGGTGACTTGGGAAGACAAACATCGTGGCTCCAAATGTCTCCCCTTCCTACTTCTTCCCTCTGCTTTATTTACTGCACATGATCTCATACAGGCTGGAATATCCCTTTGGTCAGTTGGGGCCACCTGTCCTGGCTGTGTCTCCTCCCGGGCATCCCTGACTTCCTCACCAGCATGGCTGTACAAAAAGCAGAAAAGGCTTTGGCTCTGTGAAAGCCCTGCTCAGCAATAACAAAAACATCTCTGTATTATCAACCCTGTGTTCAGCACAAATCCAAAATACAGCCCCATACCAGCCACTGGGAAGGAAGTTATCTCTACCCCAGCCCAAACCAGCACACCAGTATATTCACAGAGCTAGGGCAGCAACTGAAAGCAGCCAGAAAGCAAGACTAGGATTGTTTCCTGGTGGCAGTAAGATACCTCCTGTCAGAGCAGACCTTATCTGTGCTGTATTGCGACTCCAGTGGCCTTTCACCTGGTTCTCAAATCACGGCTCAATACTTGAAAGTTTTGGCCACTACTTCTTTGTGATTCAGAAAATCTTCGTTTTGCAGCTGTACAGCTTTCTCTGTGCGGCAATGGGTGACCCTTCCTGGGGTCAGAGAGTGTCCTTAGTTCTTGTGCTCAGCAACAACCAGCAAATTCCCTGCCACAGGATGAAGAGCTCCCTGCAGTGCTGGTCAGTGTGGGCTGGCTTTTGGGGTTTACACCTTACTAAAACCTTCTGTAACGAGAGCAATATTATTGTGATGGCCAATAAGAAACTATTTTACACCTGATAACAGTTTAAATTATTTCTGCTATTGACTTGCATTTGACCAATGGTAACATCTGGCAGCTGCTGTTCTACTCTGCCAGGTAGAGATGAGGGCCCTGTTTTGCAAATAGAAGATATTTTCCTTTAGGAAACACCATGTAAACCTTGCATTACCTTGCAAGCATTGGTGGTGAGTGCCTAAAATTAGGAAAAGCTGCAGGTTCCATCAAGCTGGACCTTTTTGTGGGAGGAAAACATGCAAAACTTTTAGTCCCAATGGATAACATCTAACAAAGCCATAAGACACTGGAAACTGCATTTTACCAGTAGATGTGTCCAATAACTGGGAGAGACACTGCACAAAACTATTCTTTTCCCTGTCAGCAAGGAAGTACAAGAGGAAAAAAGGAGTTTCTGAGACTACTTAAGACAACTTTTTGCCAGGTGAACTTTCAGAGCACCATTACAGCTGATTACTGAATCCTGACAACTGGATTGGCAATACCCCCCTCCCCCCACCTTGTCCCCAAGATTTCTCTCAAAAAGCATGGTTTTCCTGCTACCCATAGGAAAGTAATGCATAGAGAAGAGTGTCTCTTTCAAACTGTCAATTTTTTTCATTATTCTCCAGTCCTTAGGCAGTCTAATCAGCTTTTTAACTTACAATGAAATGCGCTTCCACTATTTGTTATCTTAAATATATATGCATATTCATATAAACACATATATATACACATGTGTTTTACATTACTTTCTTCTCTCCACACTGAGAGGTCCAGAATAAAAGAGAAGACAGGGAGTACCAAAAAAAAAGGTGATTTGAAGTAGTACTAAAATTTGGCTGAAATTATGCTTAGGTATCAGGTGTAGCTTTTTCCTGGGAGGAAGAAGTCACCGAGATGTATCGCTATATATAAAACTACACAAAAATATGCATTGTATTTGTACAACAGAGTTGGACACTTTCCTTATAGGGAGAACTATACACAAGTATGGACAGATGTGAAGAAGGCGCCCTGCACCTATCTCTTTATCTGTCCATCTGCCTGTGTTAGCCTCCTTCAGTTCCCAGAGATTTCTCTTTGAAGGACTGAGTGTCAGCTGACCATTTCTCCCCTCTCTCAGACCTGGTCTCCCACTGCCACAGTTAAAGGATCCTAATGCCTTCATCCCTTCCTTTTCCTCCTGCTCTCAGAACCCTTGTCAGTCTCAAGACCATCAGCTGTCATTATGCCCAATATTCAGTTATGTTTAAAATACAATTGTATTTAGGTGATAAACTGGGAAGAAACAAAAGTACAAAAAATAATTATGGATCAGATCAACAGAGAAACATGAGCTTTGGATCAGGCTCCTGTAATTATTTCCAACCTTGCACATCTGCAAAAGAAAAACAAGCAGTGATCAATTCTTCTTGGTGTGGGTAAAGTATTTTGAACTTATTTGAACAGATGTGTCATTATTACCTTAATTATTGTGGCTGAGTAGAGCACCTATTTCCAAATTGCTTCCCAGCTAATAGCCTTTGTTCCGGTTAAGCCTATTAGCATTATAATTTCCGCACCCTGGGAACTTTTTTGCTATTTTTAAAGGTCTTTTTTTCCCCCAGATTCAGACTGAAATCAATCACATGTTGTCCCAGTGTATATTCTTTAAATAGAATGTGCCACACTACAAGTTCTTACCTTGATTTCGATGGGGCTGTGCTAAGTGCTTGCAGTAGTGAAAAATGGCAATTGTTTCAGGAGGATTATGTCTCTGCAGTTAGAGTAAGAACAGAGGTAGCTTCCTTGTGCTGCCCACAAATGATTGCAAAGCCAACGTACAAACTTCATGTACAGAAGACTGACATTAGCTTTAGCATAGCAGGATGCTCCCGAAATCACTTAAATGAGGCTAGAGATGGAGTACTTTGACCTAGATTTGGAATACCCCAAAAACCAGATGCAGAATTCAGATTTCATGGCTTTGTTGAGTTTTCTATTAATGCAGAAATTCAAACCTTACCATGAACATTGGTCCTCTGTCTTCTTTTGCTTGTCTAACACAAAGTTTGTGGTAAGGTCTTTGTGAAAAATAGAAAGTATTTTGCTTAAATAGTAAAGGTATCAAAAAAAAAAAAAAAAAAGAGAGCAATTTACTTGACTGTATAAAGACTAATTTCACAAAAATGCCATTACAGTGCCTTGACTGAAATTGCTCTCAGCTTATGCAATTGTAAATGAGAAGGTGATTTTGTGAAAATGGCACACAGAGAATGCATAGACAAATACATCTCAATTTTAAATGTGGGATGTTTCCACTAGCAATTGGGGACCAGGTAATCAAGCACCACATGAGTAGTCTTTAAGGAGGTCTGCTGCTAGTTTTTTTGATCTGATGCTTCTGGAAATAATTAGCAAGCCCTCATAAATGATGCTTATAATATATAAGTGCTGACAAACCCTGAAGTATACAGTAAGTCTCTTAAAAAAAAAACCAAAAAACAAACCATAATGAATGACGATCACCTACAATATGAATTATAGATTCTTTGCAAGTTAGCCTGATTCATGATTATGCAGTGCTTCAGGGTCTGCTGCTACATTTACATTTTTACCATGAGCCTTTTTGGTTTGTATCATCTTGAAATATAGATTAAAACTTCACAGCCAGATGATTAATTAAGTCTAAAAAAAACCTCGTATGCCTAATCTTCACGTACTGAAAATGAATGCAAAGTTTGCCCCAGATGAATATCCAGCTCTGAATTTCCCTCAGACCCTAAGACTTTAGGACTTTCATTTACACAAAAAGTAGACTTCCTGGAACAACAGTTCTGTAATTTAATTTTCCTTAGTGAGAGAAAAAATGCAATTGTATTTTGATATGAAGTCAATATGTTTCACAAATTCTTCAGATGTAAACTTCTGTCTAAAAAAACCCCTCCGTGAAACTGTGGATCACTTACTGGAAAACTGAGTGAAGGACAGGAAACTTAGACACAAGAATTAACCAATCTCTGTCCTAACGTTCCAAATGGGAATTGAAACAAATCATAGCATGATAGAATGGCTTGGGTTGGAAGTGACCTTAAAGATCATCTTGTTCCAACACCCCTGTTGTGGGCAGGGACACCTTGCACTAGACCAGGTTGGTCAAAGCCCCATCCAACCTGGCCTTGGACACTTCCAGGGATGGGGCATCCACAACCTCTTCGGGCAACCTGTTCCTGTGTCTCAGTACCCTCACAGTAAAGAATTTCTTCCTCATATCTAATCTAAACCTACTATTTTTCCATTTGAAACCATTCCCCACTTGTCCTGTCACTTCATGCCCTTGCAAAAAGTTTCTGCATCTTTCTTGTAGGCACCCTTCAGGTACTGGAAGGCTGCAAGGTCACCCCAAAGCCTTTTCTTCTCCAGGCCGCTAAATTCCTATTCTTTTAGCCTTTTCCCATAGGAGGGGTGCTCCATCCCTCTAATTATCTTGGTGGTCTCCTCTGGCCTCATTCTAACAGGTCCATGTCCTTCCTGGGCTGAGGACCCCGTGTTCAGTGTCTGGGCTGTCTGACTAAAAAAGCTGATAAGAACAGCCATACTGCCTAGCACAGGAAAAAGGGGTTTTTAACTCTTTTAGAGAACTGAATAATGTGGCTGAATAATGAAGCAGTGATATGTGTTTTCCAACACCTTGTTTGTGCAGAGAAAATCTCACTTCTGATAAATTATTCAAAACATAACTGCTAACCTATTTAAGTTTGAAAATATGTGTACTGTAATCAGGAATCATGTTTCTCAGCTGTCTGAACAGCTACACTTCAAATCTGGCATTCTCTAAAGTGCCTGCACAAAACAGTACATGAAGATAACCATGTCCAGTGAACCACTCTGAGTAGTAAATCTTTCACAGTTCTGGGGCAGTGTGTCAAAGAAACCTAGAGGTTTCCTAAATATGGAAAAACCTATTTAATTATAACTTGCAGAAAGTGTCTAAAAATACTTCCAACATGCGCAAATCTTTTCATTGTAGCTTTAAGCATGACAGCTGCCCCATTTGTGTCAAAGGGTTAATGAAATTTCTTCAATAATTTATCAAGGTTAAAGACTCTCTCTAAACAAATACCGTTTATGTGGAACTAATTAAATACTCACTCTGCCTTTCAACGTGGAAGATTAAATAAGCTGTGACATTTTGCAATTTTAATTTATGGTGCATTTTCCAGCATCTACACATTAGTTTCATTTTTTAGGAGATTCAAACATTATTATAGAAATCATGTGATCAGCAATTGTATGTAATGTGCCCTTTTCCCTCTGTCATTAAACTTAGAAGCAACTGGAGTGCTCCAGTATTTGGACCAGAAGCACAGTATTAGTGATTAGTGTTAAAGCACAATAATATGCTTAACTAAGGCAATCCCTAAACCACCTTATTCATTATGTATGTTAGAGAAATGCAATCTAAAAGTGACACATGTAACTCGTTGGGATTTTCTCTTTCCGTGAGGAGTTTTTAGGTTTTGGTTTTGACACCCAGAGGGGAGGTTTCGTTTGGACATCAGGAAGAAAAGTGATTTCAGCCAGAGTAAGGGTCATTTCAAGATTATGGGATTGGAATACTGCCTTGGAGTATCTGCCCTTGTGAAATCATGTGGTGGAATGTATGTCCTTTACAATGAGAGTCTCAAAAGTGGACACTAGCTGTGTGTCTCTGTTCATGGATATTTAACATATGTGTCTATAGGAAAGCTGAATAGTCCTCACTGCTTCTGGAATCAATGGGAACTGTTCTTTCTGCATATCAATGGGTTCATTTTCTGGAAATCCATGTTGTGGATACACAAATAAATAGCAATTCTTGATTTCAGTCAGTAAAAAGAAATAGTTATGGCTTGTGATGTGTACAGGTACTACAACAATGGTCATGACTCGAAAAAGGAAACAAAATAAATCCATGAGAAATCAATTGTGTTGCTGAAGTGTTTGAACACAATGCAGTAAATAAGTACAAGCTGCTCTCTAAACAGGGAAAGCACAGCCCCTCCACCCAGCTGATCCATCTGCCCTGGGGAAGGGATAAGGGGGTCAATGAACAGAAGCACCTGGCTATCCGAAACAGTCTGTTCCTGCACTGAACAGCAGAGAAATAATTAAAATATTGAGCAGTTGCACCCAAACTGAGCACTGTTGATTCTGCTGGCTGCTTCCAGCCTCCACCACTGCATCTGGAGTTTCCTGTAGGCGGAGAAGGTGCCAAAAGAAAGATGCTCAAAGAAACTTTTATGCTGAAGTTCCTAACAAGGGCATATGCACATTTTCTATCTTCAGCAAAGTCATTTCAAGTTCATCTTTTCAGTTCACTCCCTGGCCTTTAAAAGCCAAGCCCCCAGATGCCATCACCTAGGACTGTACAGACACAGGCGTGACTCGACAGAAGGTTTCGAACCTTTAGCTCTGCTAAGGAGATTACAGTAATTTCAGCTAATGGAATAATGGATAGCAATCTCAGGTTGTCATTCTCAGTCTGAACCAGTGCTAGAGAGGAGCAGACACTTCACCAGCTTTTTCGCAGATATTTGTGACAGCAGAGAAATGATGATTCCCAGTTCATTTCCATGCACTTGATTGAAGCATGCTCGCTTAGAAGACTCAATTTTCCCTGCTGATTCCCTTTTCTCCCCTCTCTTCTCAAATTATCTTTTTTTGCTGCCCTGTGGCTTAGCTATTTCATGATCCTCATTTCACACTCCTCGACTCTCAGTCTTGATCTTTGCTCAGTAAACTGCAGTTCAGATCAGCTACAGATTACATCTGAACTGTACTTTTTAAAAGTCCTAAAAAGAAACCCAATTTGGATAGAATTTCAGAAGAACAAGCATAAAACAAACACCATAGCTAATTTCATGTAATTTGCAGACAAGAAGTAACTTTTTTTTTCACTCTACAAAGCACAAACTTGCTATTTTTCTTAACCTTACAATTATTTCAGCTTAAATTTTTTCTAAGCCATTTAAACTATCCAGAAGCATTTAAGCATCATTTAGAACTATCAGTCCTAACAGCTAAGCAGCAAAGCTTAAGACAAAAAAAAAAAGTGTTCTTACAACAGAGATAAATTAGCACAACTTCTTGAAATTTGCCACTGATTTCTTTGTTAACAGCAAATGCAAGAAAAACAAGACAAAAATACTTATGTAAGAAAGTTCTGGAGCTGTCTTAGTAAACATTTTTAGAATTTGCCAGGATCAATTTCCATTCATGCATAAAGGCCCAAGTCTAGTTCTAGAAATAAAAGGGATTTTGCACAGTTCACAGAAAAAAAAATTTACTTGATCAGGCCAATGGAACTTGTGCCATTTTTATCAAAAGTTAGTAATCATGTGATACACCAAATAAGTTACAGAAAGATATCCTAAGATATCTCTCCAAGTTATATAGGTATGAATTATAAGATTCATAAAAATGGATTTTCATTAAACTTGTCTCATTTCCCTCTTTCTCTTTATTTTTTTCCTCTGTTTTTTTCTTTTCCCCTTGTTATCACACAACTTCTTTCTAGGTTGTACACTTTCCTGGACAGAAAGCATATGGCACTGCTTTATGTCATACATGTACAACTTCCAGGTGAGTGTGTTCATGTTCTACTGTAAATCTGCACATTAAGGTAACAAAGGTTATAAGGAGATAAATAATAATGGAAAGACATATTGCAGATCCTTTACTCACAATGCTGAGCAATTACTCATGTGAGCTGTGCCATGGAATCCATCACTGACTGCATGACTCCTGTGAGAAACTGAGCAGTGAGGACTTCAATCTGGCCCATTACCATTATGCAATGTAGCACATTTGTGTAAACTGTTCTAATTCCGAGGTCTCTTCAGAACAAATGTCTTTTTGAATACACTCTGCTGCAGTAATAGATTAACTGCCAAGCTGTGAAACCCCAGCAGGAGACAGTACAGCAGCCAATATGAGGGGATGTATACAGTATCTAATTAATTCTAATGTTTTTCTATGTTTAATCATCCAGGTCATCAACATCCAAATATTTAAATGTAAGCTTCAGCCTTTCCAAGGGATCTGCAAACATATGACAAATAGAAGTGACTGTTCTAATCTTCCCAAATTACTCATGATGTATCTACAAGTGACTTAGATCCTTTTCCACACCACGTTCCCAAGTTCCTGGGCGAGAAACTGCCATGCTGGATGGAATCACATAGGCTGGTTTAGGACATAAGTTGAGCAACAACAACTTGGACTAGCCACAAAAAAATTGTCACTCAGTCATACAGAGAGATACAAACAAGTTGTCTCTCCTATCCTCTTTGAAGCTCTGCTAATTTTGGTACTTCTGTGTCCATGGTGGCACCTCTTTGTCTCCTGCTCCAGGACATCCCTGACCAGGCTGCCAGCTATGGCCATCATCTTCAGCCATCTTTGCTGGAGTTTTTTCCTGATCATAAAAACTCTTCCTCAAGTGTGCCTGATGGATCAGTATTTTTAAAAGTTTGAAAATGACAATAATGTATTTTAAAAGCAATTGATTTTCAAGCAGAAAATATCAGATCTAATTAATCCACCAAGATGAATCAACTAAAATGCTGTGTTCTGTTTTGGTCCCTGCTATACAAAAAAAGAAGATGTGGACAGGCTGGAGAGGGTCTAGAGAAGGTTCACAAAGATGATCAAAGGACTGGGAAGCTGCCATATGAGGAAAGGCTGAGAGAACTGAGTTTGTTCAGCCTTGAGAAAAGAAGGCTTAAGGGAGACCTTATCACCATGTTCCAGTATTTAAAGAGGGTCTAAAAACAAGATTGAAACTCCATTTCTACCAGAAGTCACATGGATGAGGCTGAGGTGTAATGGGTAAAAGCTACTCCTGGAGAGATTCTGATTGGACATAAAAGGAAATTTTTTCACAATGAGAAAAATCAGCCATTGGATTTATCCTCAGGTAAGTGGTAGATTCTGCAGTGTTGGACACTTCCAAGATTCAGCTGGACAGGGTGCTGGGCCATCTTATCCACACCATGCCTTTGCCAAGAAAGGATGGACCAGATGATCTCTGTGGTCCCTTCCAATCTGGTAGTCTATCATTCTATGAATAAATTTGCATTTAAAAGGATGTTTTTCATGTTAGAAACTAGTCATCAGTCATTTTACTTTATTTTCTTTTTCATAATAGTTTGCTTGAAAGTAAGTGTTTTGTCTGTCACAGGCTTTTTGGAAAGAAGCAGTGAGTCAGAGAATAGAGGGATTTTTTCAAGAGGAGTTAATCTGCTGGATGGCTTTTTGGGCTGGGGTCCATCATTGCCCACACGGTGTAGACCAAGAGCATCTCATCATTTTGGACTTTGAATTTTTACTACAGCTAACAGGTTTCTGAATGTGCTTTGCAATTTCTCATAGTGGTAACTATTCTCACAGGAATTACACTGTCGTGCCACCAGTGCAGACGCCCACGTGTGTTTGAACAAGAAATGTGAACTGATGATTTGAAAAATGAGAGTACAGGAGAAAAAGCATGCTCCTCAAGACTCCTACCCTTGCTATCAGGTATTTCACAAAAATCAGGAGGAAAGGAATAATAAGGAAAACGAAAGGAAAAATGACAAATTTGATAATTTAGGATTTCAAAATGGAAAAAAAAAAATTTGAAACATATCCCAAAGTACTTAATTTCTGCTCACAAGCTTGCTCCCAAGACATCTGACAGATGATTAAATTGATTTTACAGCGAGCTAATAGGGATTTTGACATTGGCCTAGTGCAAAAAAAGGGCAGTACCTGCTACTCCTATTGCCTGCCTCATGTTGGCTTAGAGTGATCTTGCAGCTGGAAGGAGAATCAAATGACTCTGCTTATGCAAGTGCCAGCTGAGTCCCTGTGACAATTTGTTGTTACATTGACCTAACACAGTCATCAGATGTCTGGTGAGATTTGGAAAACAGATGTAAGTCTAAGTGACACAGAGCAAAAATGCACTCTTACTGTGTCTTTACCTCCAGCAAAGCGCAAAATACTCCACTGATTCCCAATGAACTATCAGAGTAAGGGAGAGACAGCTCCAGGTTAGAAATTCATAAGATTGCCAAGTGCCTGGGAACACATCTAGAAGAACGAGCAGTGAATAATTATCTCATACAAGAAAATTAAATAGAAGACAAGATCAACTACATTTTCAGAGGTAACAGTAATTTATAAAATGGGTACCCTGGAAGACCAACAAATGCAACTCAGCAGATTGTCAAAAGGCAATACACACACGTACATCTAACAGACTGGTGATGATTTAAAATCTCACTCTTTGCTGACTGTTGGACAACCCAGAATTTGTTAAATGAACTCCTGTCTGATTTCATTTCCCAAAGGACCTATGTTTGAGAAGTGTTATCTCAATTGTCAAAAGTTATATTTCTCTACATGTAGACAAAGCAATTGTCCCTACCTGGCCAGCTCTAGAATGGTGACAGGTTTTGTACCAACACTTGTTGTCGTTCAGCTAAAGGTGAACTTAATCTTCCAAGCTGCTTTTCTAAAGCAAAAGAGTTTCAGAGAATGCATTGTCCAAATGACCACCTGAACTGCTGAGGGACTTTGACCAGGATTTACAACCATAGAATCTAGTTCATGATCTCCATCTCTGTTCAGATGCTGGTACAAGATGCGTTTTAGGAAGCAAAATTAGATTATGCTCTGGAAATGGAGACGGAACCATTTACCACCAGAACCCAGACTAGAAAACATCAATTGTGCATGGGCATTTAGAGCTGTGTAGAAAAAATGCCAGTTTCTTTACTTTTCTCTTTTTTTAAAGTCACCTACAACTTTCTTTTGTTGAATAAAAGACAAAGGACAACAGAGTATAGCAATTTATTTTCAAAGCCAATTTTGAGAATATGGTGAATTTTATTTAAAAAGCCTTGT
Source organism: Orthonyx spaldingii (assembly GCA_013397795.1). NCBI lineage: Eukaryota > Metazoa > Chordata > Aves > Passeriformes > Orthonychidae > Orthonyx > Orthonyx spaldingii. The sequence continues at coordinate 997,449 of VZTJ01004198.1, forward strand.
GTTTTTGGTTTGGGGGGGTTGTCACCAACATGTATATATTATTAAATGCTTCTTTTATATTTAGCAAAAAAATTTATTTGTATTTTTAAATGTCTTGGTCATTCCTTTGATTTTTTTTCTTGTCAGATATATGAAGAGTGATTACACAACAAACCCCTTTGTCCTCAGGACAATAGCATAAAGAATCCCATTGGCTAGTATAAAAAAAAGTTGGATAAATGAACACTGTAGCTGGGTTTACTGAAAAACAGGAATGGGCTATGTGACTGAAAACCTGTTTAATACTCTTTATCAGCCAGAACACATATTTGCAGGGTACACTGAACATGCACAGCAAGTGCACTATGATCCAAGCACAGAGGCCTGCAATGCAGAAGAAAAGGAGGCAGAGGCGACTGGTGCTCTATGGCAGTGATTGGCAATGAAACAAAGAACTAAGATTTGGGGTGAAACGTGTCCTGTTCTTGAGCTTTCTCCAGCGGCCATACAGAAGGTAGTGAAAGGAGGACAAAAACACAATCCCTTTTCCTTTTGAGCTCTGCATAAAAGATGGCAATCACACCAGCAGAGAACACTTGCAACTGATTCAGCTCATTCATCAGCCCTTGTTTGGGCTTAGACCCAACTCTCACTGAAGTCAAGGGGAATATTTCCCTTGCCATCTGTGCTGAAATGGATTGAGTCTTTCAAAGTCCTCTGGGAAAGCAGAGAACTCTCCTTTAGCCAAAGTGGAAAGTGCTCTTTCCTCAAGCAGCAGAAATGCTAAAGCAACTGCATGTCAGACATCTCAAAGTGGGCTGGCAGAACTGGTATTACCTTCCCCGAGGATGCTGCACCTGGAAAGAAGCCACAGTAAAATGGGAAGTGCTTATCATTCCCAAACATGCAGCTCTGTCTATTAAACTTCATATAAAATGCAGCAGTTCTCTTCTTTTCTCTACCTGCATGAGAGCAGTGTGGCAGAGCTCTCTGGTGGCTCTCATGAGCAGGAACTGATGAGGAGCTTTTTTTAAAAAAAACAAACAAACAAACAAAAAAAACCCCCCAAAAGTCTTTATTTATGGCAATTATTTGCAAAACCCGATTTCTTTGTATAAATCTAGGAAGCAGTAGATTCTATTGCATAATATTCCTTTCATACATGACTCTGAATAGTATTTGGAGTTTTTTTGGAGGACACTAAAAGTTCCTTGCTTTCACCACAAGACCAGCTTCACTCCTCAGTTTAGCTTCTCTCTAACTTTACACAGGCAATAGTTTTTCTCAGCTGCCTTACTTGCTAATGAAATGCAGGAAGGGGTCTTTCTTTCCACATAGACCCCAGCCCATGTGGCAACAACAACAAAAAAACAGCCAGGTGAGACTTCCATAGGTTTGAAGATCTTGGACTTTTTTCCCAACAAATTCAAGAGCCTGTATTTGGAATCACTTCTTGCTGGCAAAAACCCCTATTTTCTCTGAAACAAGGCTTCTATTTTTTTCCTCTCTTTGCAGCAATACCAAAGCACTCACAGGGCATTTGTGAACATTATGTTCAAGGGCTTTCATGTGCACCACTGTATCAGCTAGGTGCAATCAGCATTCTAACATAGACTTGCAGAAAGTACCCTTTCCATTAACCTTTTAAATGTGACAGTCACTTGTGCAAATTGAAATCCATCATTTAAGATTGCTGTGGGATTTTTTTCTAAGAGAGACAAAAGTCTTTTTACTCTTTGGCTTTACTTACATCTGACAATGTGCCCTTTAAGTCCCCCTCTGGAAACCAGGTATTATCTACAGCTACCTTGACCTTATTAATTCTTCTAATTTTCTGTAGTTTACACCAATCTTGTGCTGCTGTTTTAGTTAGCTCACACTTAGGTGATCTCCAATCTCATATATGACTCAAGGAGTTTTCTCCATGGCCCTTCCCTCCTCATTCCTGCCAACAGGGGAGATGGCTTTGAAGGGGTGAGTTTCTCATGCTGTTAACTCTTGGTACTATCACAGTGCTAACATCATTGTGGATAAGTTGGCAAGATTTTTGTCTATTTTCTACCCCATTTCCAATGTCAAGAGGTCCAGGGAAGAGAGAAGGGTTTGTCTTACATAATGTATTTTCTCTGGAATAAAAAATAAAGTGGTTTACATGATTCAGTTCAGTAGCATAATTTTACTGATTGGCAGGGAAGACAACCTCAAAGGTGAGTTTGTCTTCCTGTCTTAGGTAGTCATGACAATAATGTTGCAAAATCTTAGTAATTTAATTAGAAATGATACAAACCTGACCGATCTTTGATAAGAACCAACATAACATTGTTTGGAGTGCAAGTGGCCAACGAGAGTATTTATACATTCTTTGCTTGTCCTGAGATTGTAGTTATGGATGTACTGATGGAAGTTGAAGGCATTCAGTATGTCTGTGTAAGAGGCTGAAGAAACCGAGACTTGCAATTGCATGTCAGTCCTGAAGTCCACACAGGTGGAGGGCTTGGGGAACTGCATGACATTCCTGAGTGGCACTACTCAGGTCAGAAAAAGAATTAGGAATGGCAGAAAGGACTGGAGGCATAAACACAAGCTCTCCAGAAACAGAAGATACTATGGAAGTCCTGACCACATCAGAACTTTTAAGAACACACCATAACTGAGACACTAAAATGAGTCACAGCCCTACTTAGCACTTCTGTTGTGAAGGGACATGGAGTCTCTTTTCCCATGCTGGATCTTCCCGATGAGCTCTGGCAGAACAGAATGACCCAGAGGAAAAGTGACAAGCTGCTTCTCAAAGCAGGAGAAAGCATCTGACAAGCTGAAGCCCTGCTTTCCAGTGGATACAATGCACTGCTGAGTTTCTGCAAAGTCTGGCAGGGTCTTGCGTTGCAGGTCAGATGGCTGAGTGTGTCCAGCAGAAACCCAAAAACTTTAAATGGTAATTCCTTTTTATAAGCAGTCCTCATTATAAGTTCATGATCCTTGCCCAAAGAAATGTGATTTCTTTTTCAAAAGAAAGACAATTTTACCTTGAACGCATGACCTGGTATGGGGAGAATTGCTAATTCACCCCCATGTGAATTCCCTTCCCCAAATGAAGTTGAGCCATAAGAACTGGCTATACTAACCTAGTGGTGAAGTCTTGACTCTCTTATGGAATAACTGCTGTTTTCAAACCTCTATCACCGTCAGGTTAAGAAGGGCAAAAGCTCTCATAGCCTCACTGGAGTACACAATAACTGAGTCCTTTAAGGGCTGAAAAGAAGCCTGAAGTTCTGCATCTGAATTTCATCTCATTCACATTAAGGATTAGGGCTAATGCTTTGTGGTTTGGAGGGAATGGAAAAGCTGAGGGTGGTGATAGCTTTGGAGAGCAATGGCTTAGTTCTTCAGAAAAAATAAAAAATTCTCTGCCCGGAAGGAATTGTTACATTGATAGGCTATGAAATGGGCAGTGATTAACTTTCTGAAACTTGTTTGATGTTATTTGAGTAGTGTTATGTTGGGATAGTAATGTGTAAAAATCCTTTAACACAGATGCTGCTGCTTAGCTGAAATTCACCAGTTGCATTTGTTACACTATTTTACTTGGCATGGGCTGTTCAGAGTAACATTATTTTAACCTCTATCAGGATATTGAGCAATACAGTGATACGGTGAGTAATTCATACTAAAACTGGTGTGTGGGTACTGCTGCTTCTGAGATTGGCAAAGATATGAAACAGTTAACAATTAACAGGAATTATCTACAGAATCTGAATGTAGTTATAATAATGCTGTTGTCCTGAACACATCACAAGCTGTCACAAGTAACACAACACATACACGTTCAGAAGAACGATGAAGGACATCAAATTTTCCTAAGGGGTATGAGCAAGGAGTTAAGTGAGAAACACCCAAAGAGTGATGAAAGGCAAGTTGTCAAGGGAACATCAAGGAACATGGTCCTTAGAAAAGGCTTATGGTGATAATGGTGGGGTAGATGAGGGACGTTTTCCTATTTGAAATTTCCTCCATTTAGGAAAAAGCTACACATAAACTGAATTGAATTGAGGATGACTGCCAAACCACATATGGATTCACTATAACTGCAAGAAGTTTAATTTATCTGTGATGGATAAATAATCCTGGTTCTGAGTGATGTGAAGATAGATTCATGTGACCCGTAGTTGCACCACACAATCCTTTTGTACAAATAACCAAAACCATCACAACCTTGACATGACCAATTCAACATTACTTATTAGATTAATGGGTGAGGTGTCAAGAAATGCGTATGGATAGAGAAACTCAGGTTGTTTCATAACCTCACTGCTCACAAGAGTGCGTGGCCTTCACTGGCAGGCTCTGCCTCCCAGCATCTGGGCGTGAATCTGAAAAGACTCGGACTCAGAAAATAGTTCCATCTGAATAAATATTTAATATCAACTTTTAAAGATGTTCCTTAAGCATTCTATTAATTGTGGATAGTCTAACACGGTCCTAGGTAATTTGCTGAATCCGGCTGAGGTAGCTGACTCCTCTTTTTTGTCTTATGAATCTTGATCCCAGGGGCTCTATATTTCAGCTTTCCCTGAAAGCTCCTCATCTGCAAACACATTCCAAAGGACAATTCAAAATTTGGATCTTGCATTACAACACTTACTCTTTCTCCGATAGGATTAATGCACTGGATATGAAAAATTGAACTGCCACCCCACTTAGCCCTTTCAATCTCTGCTCTTGTTCCAGATCCATGACTTAGCCCTGTGTGGAGGGCAAAATTCTTGTTTCAATGAGGGTCTGAAGATTTATGAAATCTGGTTTGAAATGGAAAGTCCACCTTTCCAAAATTCTCCAAAAAAATATGAGTGAAGGCATTTTCTTTTGAGTTGATCAAAAATGCTTCACTGCAGTTGGTATTTTTTTTAAATTTATTCTTAACATTGTAAAATCACATCTTATAAAACAACAATATTGAGCAAGGTAAAGTGAAAAATAAACATTTAAATTTTTTTTCCTGCACTCTTCAAATGCCATTTTTGTCTTGCCTAAACCACACACAGAGACTACATTTTTTCCCAAAATAATATCAAGTATGATAGACTAAGCAGATCTAGGTAGAAACATTGCCTAGCTCACTCTGATTCTGCGAATTATCACAGAAACTTCTGACAGGATTAAAAATAAGGATATTAAACGCTTTCAAATCTGCAACAATAGAATAAATTCCAGAACAGCCTTTCATTTAATCTAATAATATCAAATCTACCACATTTTTATTTTAAGTGAGACAGTAGGAGCTATTTTAAAGGTCTTCTTTTGGCAGCTGTGCTCCCATGCAGTGGGTGACCCTTCCTTTTGCAGCATCACTCGGCTCTCTGAGTGGCAGAGACGCTCCCAGGCACGGAGCTCCCAGGGATGGCCGGATTCCAAGCGCTGCTCTCACCAGGTGAGGGCAGTCATATTCCTTAATGAAAAGCAAGCAGCTGTCACCTTGGGAGAAAACCAGATTGGCCGCCCACACACAGAGTCAGAGGGATCCTGTTTGGCCTGAGCTTTGTGTATAGCAGAGGGAAAGAAAAATCAGAAACAAGGGAAGGGAAGAGCCTGTTTCATGAGCGTCATTTATTTGTGGGCTCTGTCTCACGCAGCCCGTTCTGTTTGAACATCAGTTGCTATCATTTTGGCGGAAGTGGGGGCACTGGGATAATATACATATTTATGTGCAAAACCGACATGGAAATGCAGGCATCTTTGTCCCGATGCAGTGAAAGACTGGAACATCTGCATATCAATAGCCACAAATTTGATTCAGTTCTCAGTAGTGTCATTCCAGAGAAACTCAAGACAGGAAAGGGGGGAGTTTTCATGCCTTTTTTTGCTATGGAACTGGTTTGGGGTTTTTTTATATTCTCAATCAAGGAGCCAAATTCAGCAGAGCAGATGAGGATGGGGCAGAGCACACCCAGCTGGGTCAGAAAACCTCCCTGTGCTCTGAATGACGGATATGAAACTCCCCTTTGCCTCTGCTGAAGGAGAAAACAGCTTTGCTTGTACCTCCATGGGAATTTAAAGGCAACTGCTGCAGTCTGTTAGGTAGGTTAGCTTCTCCACAGAGTGCAGAGCCTGTTTGGATCCCTGGGGAATGGGAGGAATGAGATCAATGAGTGCAATAGCTCCTTGCTGCAAACTGTGTATGCCAGCCCTTGAAATCTCCTCAGCTCTATGACCCCTTCAGCTGCTTGGGCTCCTGAAGAACATGGGCATTAATGAATATCCCTGTTCTCAACTTCATCAGAATGGCTTTGACATTCATTTTGAAAGAAACACAGTATTGAAGAGTTATACATCCTGTGCTTTTATAAACACCAGCTATTGGTAACTGTCAGAGATGCGGCCTGGAAAAGGACCAGATGCTCAATGGGAGCTCTTTATTCCTTCATCTTTCTTCAGCAAACCCACAAGTGTACCAGGAAACTAGCATGGGCTGACAAAGGCATTGTGGGCTTGCATGATACAGGAAAACATCTGCCTCCAAGGCTGTCAGCAAAGTGCTGACTGTGAATGCACAAGAAAGTAAACAAGTACCACAGGTGCTGCAATGCTTGGATGCATGAGAAATATTTTAATGGATGGGAAATAGATCAACAGACCTGTGAGCTTTTGTCATCATTCTTATGCTTCCCTTGCAGGAATACTTTTAAAAAATCTACTGAGCCAAATATTAAGCTTTTACAAAATTGTCATGCCCATTTACTTAGTCAGATGTTCAAAGGATTCACCACCCCCCACCCTCTCCAAGTCTTATTAATATTTCCTTCAGTCCTCAAATTACAGGAAATTATCTGATGCAAGCCCAATGTATGCATGAGAAATTCATCCTGCAGTAGAGGCAAAATTAAGTGTTAGAAATTTATTATAGAATTAATAACTATTAATCATTGGAAGTAACTATGCTTCACCTAACAGGGTAAGTTTAAAATTCAATACACCTTTCACAGGATAGTGATAACTCATGTTGATGAGAAAAGCAACAAAACGGTTGGAAAAGGGAGCTCCCAGCCAAATCAATAACATAATCCTTTCACATCTTTGCATTTCAGTCTAAAGTAAAGAACTACATAAATCCTCTTGAAAGCTGAACCAAACAAATGGCATATGAGCCACTTTTTAAATGGGAAAAAAAATAGTTAAGAGGAATTGTTTTAAATCAGTTGGTTTGCAGAGTTCCTTGTTTCTCGCTGGGACAAGTGAAAAGGCAGCTCATCTTTCTGTGTACGTGTCTGTACTTGTCAAGATACTTCATAGTACAGTCATATGTGATTCTTGTTTGTGTAGTTTTAGGATTTTTTAAAGTCTTATAATAACCAGGTTTCTATGAAATACCTTTTTTTACTGAGACTATATTCATAAAGACATCTATCAGCCACAGGCATGATGCACCTCTATCAAAGATAAGCAAACATTATCCTCAGCATACTTCATTTCCAACTCCTTTAAACAGGATTGTGTGATGAAATTTTGACTTCAGATAAATGAGGGGTTTTTTTAACTTCCTTTTTATTTGACAGGAAACACATCACAGAGCAGTTCCTTGATTTTCAAAGTTCTGCATCACATGGCAGGTGCATATTACACATCTTATTGAGTGGTAGAACCTAAAAATACTTATTTAAAGAATTCTTTTCTTTCTTACTGAACAGAGGAATTCTGGTAAAGTTTTGCTATATTTGAACTTTAAAAAAAAAAAAAAAAAAAAGGGATCCAGAGATTTAACTATTGTATTCCCATTTCCACAAGCTCTACATTGTTATGAAAGCTGATAGAGATTTCATTTTTTTTAATCTTCTAAACTGTCTGCTATTTCTGTAAGAGTACAGAGGGAACCAACTCAGTGGTGTTCATTTCCAGGCAGATCATAGCAGCAAAACTATAGATACATATCCCTTGTAGTCTTGCAAAAGCCTCCTTGTTTTCTCTGGTTGATCTGGCGGAAGAATGTCTGACTGAAATACCTGTCTTCTCCTCCCATATGGGACAACATTCTGTAGTCTGTGGTGTAGCAGATAGATGTGTTTACAGAAATAGCCAAGGGGCTTTTCTGGAGAACCGCCAGAAGTGCTGGAGCTCAGGGAGGAATTTGAGGGAGGTGTGACCTGCTGTTGGTTCATGTCTTCTGGTGCCATAGCACACCATCTTGCAATCACCTTTACAGCAACCAAATGAAACAGAAAGATGACTTTGTTTAGGAGAGGTGTTTGTGAACAAACCTCTTCTGAGCAATAAAACTCCTGGTACCTTGCAAGTGTCCCTAATGATGAAGAATAAGGCAGCAAGTGTTTTTACAATTCAGTTTTTAATAGAAAGACGTTAGGCTTGTCCATTCGATGTTGGAAGGTCTCCAATATACACTGTTGAACTTCTTATTGAAATAATTTGTACACATTAGGAACACTGCTATTGTAGCAGCCATCTTGAAAGATTTTCTACAGAATAGTGGAGGGTATGAGTAACCCTATCTTCTCCTGCAGAGGCTGGCTCAATTGCTACAATTTCAGTTGCAATTTCAATTGCAATTGTACATCAGGAGGCACTGTGACTCAGAGGCATTCCTTTCTGCCCAATTCTCATTTTCCTTTCTTGCACCTCAAGTGTTAGCAGTAAGTCAGGACCATTTGGCTGCTAGGTGCATTATACTCACTTGGAAGGAGGAAAGGGGAATGGATATAAAAGCTAGCTTGCTGCTGTTAGAGGTCTGAAATCTATCAATGCTTTGTTTGCTTCTCCAGGAAGGAAAAACAGATGCACAGGTCCAGCTGCAGACACAAGTATGTTGGAAGACTGGAGAAGAAAGCTTCTTTGCTATTGCTACTTTGCATTGGTGGTGAATGATGTTGCATTCAGTTGGTGGCCAGTCACTCCTGGTGTCCCTTAGGGATCAGTGCTGGGCCCAGTCCTGTTTCATATCTTTATGGATGATCTGAATGAGGGGATCCAGTCTATCATTGGCAAGTTTACAGATGACACCAAGTTGAGGTGGAATGTCAGTCTGGTGGATGGCAGGAGGGCTCTGCAGAGGGATCTGGACAGGCTGCATTGAAGGCCCAAAGTCAATGGTATGAGGTTCAACAAGGCCAAGTGCCGAGTCCTGCCCTTGAGTCACAACAATCCCTGCAGTGCTACAGGCTGGGGGCAGAGCGGCTGGAAAAGGACCTGGGGCACTGTCTGAACATGAGCCAGGTGGACAAGAAGGCCAAGGGCATCCTGGCCTGGATCAGCAGTGGTGTGGCCAGCAGGACCAGGGCAGTGACTGTGCCCCTTTACTCAGCACTGGTGAGGCCACACCCCGAGTGCTGTGTCCAGTTCTGGGCCCTCCAATTTAGGATGGATATTGAAATGGTGGAGTGTGTGCAGAGCAGGACAATGGAGCTGGTGAAGGGTCTGGAGCACAATTCCTGTGAGGAGCAGCTGAGGGAGCTGGGAGTGTTTAGCCTGGAGAAGAGGAGGCTCAGGGGAGACTCTGTACAACTCCCTGAAAAGTGAGCATAGCCAGGTGAGGGTCAGACGCTTCTCCCAGGCAACCAGAAACAGGACAAGAAGACAGAGCCTTAAGCTGCTCCAGAGGAGGTTTAGGTTGGACATTAGGAAGAAGTTCTTCACAGAAAGAGTGATTGGACATTGGAATGGGCTGCCCAGGGATGTGTTGGAGCCACCATCCCTGGAGGTGTTTAAGAAAAGACTGGATGTGACACTCAGTGCCATGGTCTGGTTGGCAAGGTGGTGTTTGGTCATAAGTTGGACTCTATGATCTCAAAGGTCTTTTGCGGGGGTGCTGTGCAGTTTGGTTTCGGACGGTCGGGATGGATGGAGACGAGAGATCTCTGGAGTCAGGTCTTAGCACATGAAGTTTATTGTAGAAGAGTGTGGGTGAAAGGGACCTGCTAAAAGCTGCTGGGCGCAGCTCGAAGCAGGTCAGAGAAGTAAGAGAAGAGTAGAGAAGATACAAAAAGTGGCAAAGAGAGGCAAAAAAGAGTGTCCGCGGTTCCTGTTTACAATCAAATAAATCATCTTCTGTGCTGAATATTCTAATTTTCATTAACCAATGTGGTATAAGCTACAAATCTTATAACATTTACATACAGCCTATAAGAATCATTGCATTACCATATGATGTTATATTTTAAACTCTAAAATCTACTTTCTGGGCCCTCTGATAAGTTGGGAGGGTCTGCTCTGACCCTTGGACCTGTCTGCAAGCAGAAGGCATTGTTTCATCAAGGATGGGATTACTTCAGTTGGCCATGCCATTGTTTTCCAGTTGTTCAGTAACTGGGGTTTGTTAACTCAAAGCTTGTTCTCATTTCAATCTCTCCTATAGTTTCTATATTCTCAGCATCTTTTGCTAGGCAATCATATTTATAAGGTTTTCCTATTTCATCTTCCCCAACAGCCTTTTCCAACCTAATTCCTTCTGTACTTCTGTGATTAGCAAAAACTTCATGATATGGCCAGCCTTTAGTCTCTGTCATGTATTCTGAGCAGTGGATGTGAGCAGAACCTCAGTCATTTCACTCAATGCAGCCTCCTTCTTTCAGGCTGAAAAAACTCTTTTTCCATGCTCTTACTCTGCACTTCAGGGAGATTGTGCAATTTCACTGCCAGGAGCCAAAGTCCTACCAAACAGCTGAGAAGCTTTCAGCACCTTGTTACTCATTCCAGAAAAACAGACTGGATTTCCTGATGGTTTCATCATGTCATGGTAAATATTTCACTACCACTTTGCCTCTCCCTTTCTGCGTGATCGACTTCTGGTCTCATTTAACTAGACCAGAGTGGCAGCTTTTGCAGAGCCTGCTGCAATATAACCTCATTGCTACATGGGTTGTAATGAAGTGCATCTCTTTTTGCCCAACACATCTTAATATCTCCATAGAAACCATATTAGGCCCCCATCTTCTGTGAGCTCCTGCAATGATAATCTTCTCTCTCACTCACTGACTGGATTTTTTTCGGATGTCTCCAGGTATCTAAGATTCAATTAAATGGCTAGGAAAATGCAAAGACTTGGTGAAGAGGACTGGGATTTATGGTTTCCAATCAGGACTGGAAGGCATTTGGCAGTCCTTACCAGACCATAACTACACCTTTTTTATTGCAAGTTCAACTTCAGTTGCCTCTACAGTTAAGCCACAAAAAGTCACTTCTTCCTGAGTACACACAAGTGCAATGCTTGTTACTGTGGAATTAACCAGGTGTGCAAGTGGGTCCTACTCAGCATCTGGAAGAAGAATGTATCATCCAGCGTTTTCTCTCACATCTAAGGAGCTCATGCACCAATTGTTTATATAATCCTTGCTCTTTCTAACTTCATCTCTATACTTAGCCCCTACAACTCCAAATTATGGCTTCGCTGCAGTATTGCATTTCATGATGACAGAAGGATTTCCATCCTTGATGCTAAAAAGCAGGAACTCTCTTTGATGTGACCTGCACAGAGAGCAGAGAATTTCTGGAAATAACATTTTCCACATCCTGAGAGGTTTGTCATCACTCCAAACCCACAGAACTGGGATACAGGCTTTAGCAGAGATGCAAATATTTTTCAATCATGTTGCATTTCTTGTGCCATGTATAATATACTGATGGCATCTCATTCATCACTGGAGAATATCACAGGAGAATAGAGTGAATAACAGGTAAAATTCTTTCCTTTCTGTTTTGACCATAAAGATTGAAATTCAAACAAGAACAGGAGAGCAGCTCCCAAAGAGCTGTTTCAACACAAAAACATGGAGAAGTGACATGCACTACTCGTGTTCATGCCTGGGGACAGACACCAGTCTGGAAAGTAGAAACTGTGACTCTTCCCCAAGGACACATTTTCCAGTGACCTTTCAAAAGCAACATGCTGTTTTTCAGAAATGTTCTTCATCATGGTTTGACCCAGCAGGTAGCTAAACGCGTCCCTCTTCCCCATGCTTATATCTTCATTTTGTTCACTTCAATACTTCCAGACTGAACTCAACACGGTGTCCAAGCCGAGGAAAGCTGCAGAAGAGCAGAGACTGCTCTTTTAAATCCCCACAGGGCTTCTGTTTGCCCCCAAAGTAGCCTGCAAGGGAGGTGCATGTGCATTACTGAGCACTTAGTTTTTTTCTAAGAGCATGCCCATATTACTAGTAGCAAGATAAGTTCCCCTGTATCCTATCAACAGTTTAATTCTGTCAGAAATCTGCTGGCTTGCAAAAGTTCACAATAAGAACTTCAACAAAAGCTGGCAGTTCTGACAGCCAGTCTGTCTCCCTCAGTTCTCCCACACACCTGTATACATCTATATAGACACATAGAGCAGGAGGGAAAGAAAATAAAATATGTCTTAAACTTCTTGCCCATATCTCTCTGACACTGGACAAATAGATTTTCCCTCCCAGCCTTTTGCATATTACCTCCTTCTCAGTAAGCTTATAGAGCAATTCTGGAGAAAAAATAAAATATTGAAGGGCTAATCCTTTATTTAAAAAAACAGCAGATACGAATGGTTGACTCTGACAATTTGTTACCAGTTCTGGGAAGATTGGGAAAATAAATGTTTCATATCTCTTTGCAAGTGACAGATGAAAGGAGGAAAATACTCATCAGCTCTGGAGAGCAACAACTTTTCACTTTATGAAAGAAAACTTTTAAAATGTCAGAAATTCAGGTATTTTCTTCCTTAAAGCTCACTGCTGATACTTTTATAGAAGAAATTTTATCTATTCTTTCTGTTTTCCGTCCACAGTGGAGCATTAAGATCTTAGATTACATATTATATTAAAAGTTCAGCATAATCACAGGCTTGTAGTTTCAGGTCAAGATAAAGTCTTCTGAAGGCATGTAACAACTCATGTTTTTTTCTGCTTGCCCAGGTTGTGAAAATTTTTTAGGCCTTCAGCTATACATTAGCCTGTTTTCCAGAACAGCTAAGTGGTAGCACCTTTTCTCTCTTTATATTTCTACTACTTTATCAGATATTTCCCCTCATTATATCCACTATTTTCCTTTTTACTGTCTCCTTTTTTCAAACAGTATTTTATTATTTGTTTCTCTGAGTGTGAGAGAAACAAATAATAAAATACTGTACTTTGCATCTGGAGGACAATGTTCTAGCTGAGCCCATGAAAAGGCATAAAAGACCCCCAAAGGAGTAAATTACACTCCTGAAAGTCAGTGTGATGAACTGCCTCTGCTGTCCAAGACCAGACCTGTAGCCATGCTCTTCACATTAGAACCAGACTAAGAGAAATAACTAGCTGGTAGGGGGTATTTGGAGAAATTATTGCTGAGTGTCTGCCCTGTAAAGCTGTTCCACAATTCCTTGCCACAGATAGGCCTCTGAAGAATGGTTGAGAAAAGCCATAATTTCACTGTCAATCAATTGGCCTGCTTGCATGGCTCTGAGAGGCTCAGCTTTCAACAGGCAAGGCAGAAGGTCCCCTCACAGCAGCTACAGGGCAGGTCTGAACACAACATTGCTTCCCAAACTCCTTCATTGTCATTCCAAGGAATGCCTGAGGGAGGACCATGTATTTTGTGACACTGCAAATGGCATTTTGCAAACATGATTTGAATATCAGTTACATTGTCTGGTCGCTTCCATTTTCTCTGCCTACCTGCTGAAATGCACATGTAAAAGACAATGGTTTCTTAAAACCTATTATTCTTCTAGAAATGGGTTTTAATTTTGAGGTGACTGTTGGCTTTTAAGACATCATTGGTATGCATCAATTTGAACACAACCCACTGTCATGATTCTGCCTTGTGGTGCCTCTTTACAGCAGAGATAACATCCTTGTTCTATTTTTATGCTGCTTCCTTGTTTTGGGCCTCCTCTGGTGTTCAGATGCACATTCAAACCTGCTCAGATCTCAATGTCTCTCTTTTGCAGTCATACTGATTTTCACAGAAAAGGCAAGCAGGTGTGTGTGGCTCCACAGATTCTGCTTTTCTGCATCTGCCCTCCTTGTGTTATCCCAGCAACAGAGTCATCTGGATTTGAAACATGAGAAAAAAATGCCAGAGTTCTGTTGAGGAGTACCTATGCACTGGGTTCTGTATCCTTCAGAAGAAAAACCCTGAGCAGATTGGCATGACGATGCCAGTGAAGTCAGAGAGAAGATTGTTAACCTCTTCCTCAAACCCCAGGGGCTGTACAAGAAATAGGGTAGGTTTTTGGACTTCTGTGTGAGTGCTAAGTTAGCTTCAAGGCTGGGAAGATTAGTCAGCCTTCACAGGTAGACTATTCTCAGCAATGCACTTTTCACCCTCCTTTTAGCAGCCTGAAAACCTCATTGGTAGGTTATATTTTAGGTAGAAATCAGTAGGTGTTTGTGAAAGTAACTGAGCACGAAGGTACACAGGTCCTCAGTAAAGGTGATGCAAACCAGAACTAGATCTCTTGTTGAATGTCATGACCCCCTTCCCTCCCTGAAGCCAGAGAAGGCTTTTTCCTCACTAACTCTGCTAGAGACACGTTTATGAAGCTTGGAGATGGAGGTCATTGTCCCTCACATGGAGGTGGTTACAGTTAGGCAGATTGACCCGTACTGGATGAGTTATACCTCAGATAGTCCCTAAATGTCTCAATAAACAAAACTGTGATTGAATTAAAATACATCCCTGCATCCAGGGCCACACATCGGTGTCACAATGGCCTTTCCAGAGCTGGCAGGTGCTGCAATGTGGAGATTCCACAGCTACTTTGGTTTCTTCCTTTCCTCTTGCAGTTCTGAAGGCTGTGAGAGTCTGACATGGAGGTTTGTAGAAGACACCAACTTAATTAAACAGAAGTTGTCCCTGTAGAGCAATGATAGATTATTTAATTCTTTCTAGACAACACAGGACATTGATCTCTTCTCAGCTGAAGTTTTCAGATCATGAGTATTTGTGCATTCAATGTCGGATACAGCAAAAAGACATTGTCAAGTTACACCAAAATTAAATTCTCCCTGAAACTGAAGCATGTTGGACTGCTAATCTTGCAGTAAGAAGATGAAAGTTATCAGCATCCTCTTTGTATACACACATGCATCACATTTCCAGGGCAAATTTGTTGCTGTTATGATCAAGCCCAAAAAATTAGTTGTGTTAATAAGATTTTCAGAGTTTCTGCGCTCTGAGTCCATCATGACATGCTTGCCCAGTGTGCTAGATGCTTTTTTCTATTCTCAGCACCAGTATTTGGACTCAGTGCATTCACAACTGAATAATACTAGCAGGTTTTTATTCCAAAATTAATTTTCAGTCCACACTTGCGTTTGTGTGTGGCTCATCAACAGTCAAACCCAAGGGCTCAAACTGTGATAGAAAAATGAATACAGAAGGTGTCATGAAAACTGCCAAATGAAAATCCAACCTCCAGTGAGTGGTGGCAGAAAAACAACTTTTGTCATTGAAACAAGGTACAGTGAAAGCTGGTCTTGCCATAAAAGTTTTTTAATTAAACAAAAATAAAACTCACAGAATAAGCCCTTTAATTCATCCACCCAATGCTGTATGACATGTTACACAGATACCAAACAAAGGCAAAAACCAGAACAAATTTCCAAATACATTAAAAAAAAAGAAAGAAAAATCCATATTTTATTTAAGACTAAGAGAAGAGTCAGATAATCCAGGTAGAAAGGCTGAAAGGTATAGTTTCTGGAGATAAGCAAAGGTATAATTTATTAATTTTTACAAATATTAATTTTATAGGGCCCTTTTTTTTCATTGCTGTTAAAATAATGACAAATAGTCTTATTGGAAAGAACTTAGTAAAAATATGAAAAGGATTCAACAAGATTTTTTTTCTGCACAAACTATACTATATATGTAGTATATGGAGTTTGTGCCATCAACTGTCTCGGAACAGGTAGCAGAGGTTACATTTCTGAAGACATTGATGGACTCTCCTCAGTGGCATTTTCAGAGGCAGTAAAGCATCAAAAGACACTGGAAAGGGAATTCAAGTATACAGGAGACCCCATAGACTGGGCATATTCATTATATTTTCTTCTTCAACACCATGTGTCATATCAAATTAAATGTTTACCTTGCAGAAATCAACTTTTGCTTGCATTATTTCCTCTTTAGCTCTGTTTGCAGATACAAACCCGTGGCTCTTCGGTTTTGAAGGGGGAGTGCCAAAATACAAATTTTGAGTTCACCCCCTTGAGCAATTTGTGGGTGAACTCAGCTTCCTGTTTCTACCTTTTGGCTTTAATTTCTTGAGAACCAGAGTATAAAAAAACTTCTATGCCAGCATATCAGGGATAAAATCTCAATATGAGCTGGCAAGAGCAGCAGGAAACATAAATATCTAAGCACTTCTCTGTTCCATCCTGTGCATTTATGGCTAAGCTTAGAAGAAGAGAACAGATACAAAATAAGATGGGGAAGGAGGAAATGGAGAGGATGAAACCTGTATTTTGTATTAAAATTCCCCCAAATTGTTTTGAGCTACTCATAAACCTGTTCTATAGAAACTTGAGTATACATAAATGATTACTGAATCAAATCTGAAAACAGGGCAAGCTTGTCCTTAAGCCCATCTTTATATATCTGGAAAGAAATGAAATTTTATCAGAAAGGACTTCAATTATGGAGGCAGACACAGGAGGCACTCTGCCACCAAACAGTAAAATATTATGCAGCTCTGTAGAAACAGTCTATCATCTCCTAACTCAAGTGTAATTTCAGTTCACAAGATGACTCCTGATGACTTAATCACTGGACCGATGTTGAAGGAAGTATTGGAAGCAATGTTAATAACTCATTGATGATGATTGAGGTAAGTAGGGTAATCTCACACACAAACAGACACAAACAGAGTTCATCAAGGTTCAAGAAAGTTAATGAAAGTTAGTGGGAGGAATATTAAAGTTAATTGGGGTATTTTAATGAAAAAATTTTATTAGAGACTGTTAAAAAGCTACAAATCAGTGGATGAATGAAGGCAGCAATTACCGTGGATGGAAAATGACAGAAGGAGAAACAGGAGAAATAGATATCAGAGTAAATTAGAATTTCTGAAATATAGAAAAATGATGAGAAAATCTAAGGACACAAGGGAAAAATCAACGTCTGGCAAGAAAAAGAATGTTATGAATATTTATGGAAACATAGCTTCCAAATTTTTATATAAATATTCTAAGATACATTATTTGGTGGCATCAGAACACACATATTACTTGATAGACATGATAAAATTTTAAGTGATACTGCAAAGGCAACACTATTTGAGAATATTTATAATCTATGCTTGGGAAAAAGCAGGTGATAAACACACCCAGAGAGAATACATTTTAGTTCACTAGAAGATAAAGGGGCTGTCATATACTACATCAGTGTTTGACTTTTTGTTTCTTAAAGCAAGTAGTTCTGGAGAATTTACACCTAAGAATGCTGCAAATTCTCCACGGTAAGTCCTGCACACCAACATTCCCACTGCAGAAAAAAAGTTGTGGAATAAGTAGACAAGAAAAATCTGAATACCTGTGAGTGCTTGGCAAGGATAAGGCTAGTTAGTCTAATGTCAGTCAGGCCTGAAATAATGGAAAATTCATCTAGCTAATAAAGGACAGGAATAATGCCAACCAACAACTTCTAATAGAAAATAGTTTTTTCATTTTTTAGAAGAATTTTTTATGTATTTAATCAACTACAAAATATGCCTGACTCTCAAGCTGCTTTTCTACATTACTGCATTCTCTTGACAAAAAAAAAAGCTCTCCACTGTGTTGCTAAAGTGAACAAAGGCCATGGAAGTGGCAAACTGGAAAATGTAGGTCTCAAAGAAGAATGAAATGAAATACCTTTAATGAGGTCCATCACAATACAGCTTCTGATTTTAGCAAACCTACATAAATGTTTTCAAAACATAAGTAATAGCAAGAAGAGAGCACTTTGTGTTGTCTTTAACTACATTTAAGTTCTCACATTAAAATAAAAACCCCCAAATGTTTCCTCCATATAAAATGTTCTTTGCCAAAGAAGGAAAAGGCAACGTGAAAGCTATTTACCTTTGTTATAAAAGAAATCAATGCAATATGGTCTAATGATGTCTTGAGTCCCTAAACCTGAGGATTAGGAGTTTGTTTTCTGTTCCTCCCAATTACAATCCATCGTTGCAAGGTAAGCCTTCCTCTCACAGTTGCTCTTCTTAGTGCTTCTTTGCACAATCTTGAAGATTTTCCAAAGAAATATGTCCCTTGTTTTCAGTGAAAAATGGTTTAATACTCCCGTCTTCAAGAGTAGGAGAGAGTAAATTTCAATGAGCTGTTTTGCCTTCTTGTCAGTACACTAAGCAACAGGCATCTTATAAACTAGAAAACAGTCACTGAAATGGATAAAGCTGAGGTCACCAACAGGATTGTCTGCGGTCAAGGGGCCAAGGCAGAATAAAGGCCCCTTTACCGAAATGTATACATTTGGTATATTCAAATTGTATAAATTTGAATTTCCAATTTTCCTGGATCCAAGACAAGAACTCCCCTTCTCTGCCTGAACTGCTTATCCATGCCACCACAATACTGAGCATTACTTCTTCTTCTGCATTTTTTATGTTATTATTTGCAAATCAATCTGAAATAACTAAGCTGCACCTATGAAATGCATTTTGCACATTGTCCGGGGCCAACAGCTGGATTTTCAGAAATGGCAGTTTATAAGTACAAATCTTCCCATTGCAAATAAACATGAAGGGCAGGTATGAGCAAGTGCCTAAGAGCCACAGAATACACAGCCACTAACACATGCAAACATTTGAGAGGTACATTAATATCTGAAGCTCGAATTCAATTATGCGCCACTGTTTTGACACTAAGGCGTCAGTAAAAAATATCAGTGCTATTATTTGCCCTGTGCCTCTGTTACATAAACATTTCTGCCAAATGAGTCCTCCTTTATTCAGGCCTTACCCCTCTTACTCCCAGGTGGAGGCACAGTGCAGATCTACCTCCCCTCTACGTGATGGTTTGCACCTATTACTTGTCAAAGCATGATGGTACCAGACCATCATGAGTAATCTGCTTGAAATAAGGGGGGCTTGATAGGTCTGAGCATTCCACAGAACGTTGCAGTCATATACTTTCTTTGCAAGTGTTCTCAGGAGCATGCAAATTACCACCTTTATTAGAGATGAGCAAATATGTTTGGATAAAACCAGAGTGGATGTATGCTATCACTCGAACAAAAACCAAACTAAACACAAGCCTTTATACTAATTACAAGAAAAAAATCAATGTATTTTTTCTCCTAAGCAAGAATTTTTACATATCTGCAGTTCTTGACTCGGAATAAACAGTATTTAGAAACTAGCCCCAAACCAAACAGCACTTACAAGCTCCTAACTTAAACTCAGCTAATTTACAAGCTTTTAAAATCCAATGAGACTTTTGATGTCGAAGCAAATGGAAACAAATCTCTATATTCTTTGCTGTGAATGTTTCATCTGAAAGGATCCCATGTTTGCCAAGTAAAGCTGTCTTCCTTGTTCCCTTTAACATTAATTCTTAGATAAATAAGGACATGCTGCCATGTTGAAGAAGAAACACAGAACCTGTGCACATAGGCTACACATGTACATGATGAGGAACAGCTCATGAGAACACACATATTAAATGAAGTTAACGAGAACTGAAGGAGTATGAGACCAAGCATTTTATTCAGATGCAGAATGACCAGAAGAACTCCATCAATATGAACCCAAGCTATATTCTCTTTAGACTAAATATTAGATGCCTAAAAAATGCCAGCTCAGCTGGCAAGTCTGAATGGTTACGTTACTGATCATAAATGGGAACAGTCATGGATCTGCAGTACTGCCTTTTTGGGGAACCTATTCCATAACAGAGACCTGTTCCTGTACAGTGCTGGAAGTTTCACAGGCAAATATCATTGTTTCTGCAACAAAGTGAAATGTGCTTGAAATGTGGTAGATCTCTGTCAGGCACCCACAGTAAGCAAATTCAAGGCATAGGCAGGCTTTCTGTACAGTTATTGGATGAATTGAAAAATGAACTGCTCGTTAACTTCATTTTCTTTCATCGCTCTAATAAGCATAGTTACATCAAACTCTTTCTTTCTCACTCTGTATTACAACATATTCAGTCTTTTTGGTTTGGCTTCACCACGTTTTTCACCCCTGTGGAGAAAAACATTTACACTTTCTCTTTCATTGTAGATGGAGGCAGTTTCCCAGGCACTACTGTGCTCTTTCATGTAAAAGTCACATCCTGGAAGCATCAGTCAATATCGGCCTTTTCAAGAGCACCCAAATCTGCTGCTGTCAAACATGTGGGATGCTCACAGTCAGCTCTTCTGTCCTTATCACCCACTCATTCCAGTCCAGTGACCTTTCCAGCACAGTAAAAGCTGCCAACATGCTGCAGACATGGTAAAGTATGCAAATGCCAAGTGCTATTAAATGTGCCCATTGTCTCCTGAAATACAAGTCATTGCTTTCTCTCCGCCAAAAGAAATCTCTTAGATCATTGTGCAAATAAAGACAACTTTAGGTTATATTGATTTACATTCCTTAAATTCAAATAAGCCTCAGGAATATGTTTGAAGGCTGTATGACTTCTTTAGAAGCTCGCAGAAGATATTTGAAGTGAGTGTATGCTTTGTAGATCACATGGATATTGTAGGCATTTCAAATACTAAGGCAAGGGCTTCCTAAGGGAGCTAGCTGTCCTAGTCACTGCAACTTCTGAGGAGAGCTGGACACCTACTCCTCTTGAGGTCTCAGAAAATCATAAAATCCTAACAAAGAGGCAAAGTCTTTTAATGACAATTTATAGCTTATTGCCTTCTTACCCATCAGCTGACATGAAAGAGTTTTAGGTAGGGGACAGTGTCAACCTTTCATGCAGCTGAAACTTGATCTCATTTGTATCAGACTGCTGGATAGCCTTTTAACAAGAGGAGAGGTGGAATTAGACAAGTGATTAATGCCCACTGATTTCACAGACAGCCTGGCATAACATATTTTGCTAGCAGGTCAGTCAAGCAGTAAGATTAGTTTTAGCTCAGAGCTCTCTGTCTCTCTCTTTATGATAAGATTTATGAATTAATCAGGATAACTGAAAACATTGAGAAATAGATATTTCTAGCATACACTTTTAATAAAAGTCTACTAATATTGCCAACTGATTCTGATGTCAAAGTTTCCTTCTTAGCCACATACTACCAAAATCAGAAGTTTTCAGAATTTGAATGACAAGCCACCAAGAACACAATGATGAATTTAAAAATTAAATAAATACAAAACATTTTCTCCTAGAGAAAAATGTAAGACTGTTGTGACTGGCTGTCATGAAGCACAAGATTACTGCATAAAATCCAACTTTTAGGGCATTTAAACAGTATATTTCTGTCAATGTCACACAGCAACAAAGATGAAACAAATCTTTGCTAAACTGCAATGCCATAGTAAGCATAGAAATTGTATTCTCACTTATACATCAGGCCAACTAATTTACAACTACTACATTTGGCCTCATAGATACAGTCACAACTCAGTCCTGCACCTATGCAGACCACAGATCTCCAACCAGAACCATTCTGAGTGAAGAAAACTGTGCAAATGACCACAGACATAAGTGAGAAAAGAATTTTTTCCCCACCTCCTTCCCTTTAGGCAGCATTGGAGTCTAAAGGGGAATGTGACTTTTTTTTGTGGGAGTCAAAGTCTCCACGAGGACACATGGAAGAGAATGAACTTTTAAGACAAATCCATGTTTTCATAATTTTTCAATCAGAATTTTCATTGGTAGTCATTATGGTTGGACTCAAAAATCATAAGGGTGTTTTTCAGTCTAAATGTTTCGATGCTTCTGATTATTCATAGCAATTCCTCCATGGGCAATTAAGCTTAATTTAACACCTCAGTATACAAAGGGAAAAACAAGGGGGAAAAAAATGCATAAAATAGTACAACTTTGTATTCCTGCTAGCCAGGAAGTAGTTGGACACCTAAATACACAGGTACTTCTTTAGCAGGATTTTAAAACTCATGCAAATTCAATGAGAAGCAGTACTGAAAATTTGGATAGAAAACACTAAAAGCAACACACTGGTTGAGTTTATTCAGATCTCATTCATGTATTCTAAGAAGGGCAAGATTCTTTTTGGTGACAGAATAAAAAGGACAGACTAAGTCTGAACTCTCTAGCAAAACCACCTCTGGAATTATCCCTGCATCTATTAGAAATCAAGATTTAGATATTCCCTTTTAAGCAGCACTGCATATTTAATTTTTGGTTAACTTTTGTCAAGACTTATATAAGTACAGAAATATCTTCTCATCTTACCTCTTCTGCCACATCTTGCAATTTCTTTTCTAAGCAATCTTTTCTTCTTTGGGTTTGATAAGGTAACACAGCTGTGCACACAGATCTACAAATAATAGCAATAATAACAACAATAATAATAAACTCAAGCAGTCATTTATCCTGTTCATTACATTTCAGAATTAGGCCTCAAAAAGCTGTATTTCCTGCTAATGGGAATTGTAATTGCTCAATTTTTTTTCCTGATTATAAAAATGAAGTCATACTTTTATTTTGGCTGCATATTTTAATGTAATTGTTATTTTTGAATTTTGTGCAATAATTAAAGACAAGACAACGATGCTGTGCCAACACCCAACAGCGCCTTTACTCAGTTAAGTATAATTGTAGCAAATTTAAACAAATGTTGTGGTAAAAAAATCTATGGTGTCTTGGGTTTTGTAGTTGAACGTACAGAAACACCTGCCTGTAGTTGTTTCAGAATGCATTTCCTCACATAAGCTTTACACATAACCACATTATAGAGTTATATCAAACTGTTGGCCTATTAAAAACATTGTAACTGTAAATCCTAATCATAACATTCATAAGAAATACTGAAGGCAATTAATATTAGAGTGATACCAGTCCCTTGAAAAAACCCAAAGGACAAAAGGCAGCACAGGGGAGCTTTAATTTTATGCTGGTGCACACTGTGGGTTTTTCTTATTAAAATTTAAATTCATTCTCCTTTTTATAGCAAGCAAGACTATTTAAACATTGTACTTAGAAAAAAAATGTTAGAAATGCTCCTGCCAAAAGGACATTTAGCAATGAAAATGCAAATCTGAAATCTAAAATTAGTTGCTGACCCCCCCCCAGAGGGCTTCATGGCAGTAGAAAGAAAAATCAAGGGTCTTCAGTATAGATAGAGCTAATCTTGAGCCCAAATATTTTCTTGTATTAAGGATTTTTCAGAACCTTTCTATGACAGTTTCTCATGCTGCTCCTATCTGCCATAATCTGCTATTTAGCAGAAGGATTAACATCTGGCTGAGAATTGTCTTTTCTTTACCCCCTGAATTCTATTCAGATTTGTCAGATATGTTAAAAAAAATGTTGCTTCTTAAGGAGGAAAAGGCATAAGGGCATCATGAAAACAGTTTGCAGAAAAATTCTTTCCCAGAAATTTTTACTTGAAAGTACAATACTTTTGAAGTACTATGGCAAATCTCATAGCTGAATATACATCAGAGATACATTTTTATTCACATTTTAGAGTGAATTACCTTTGGCAGCATTCAAATTCTTTCTGTATTTCCTTTTGTAAATATTTTCAGTGATGGGAATATTTGGTAAAACAATTAATGTTGCGGAATATTTTGTGGACAGAAAACTTTTTTTAAATATTGCATTGGAAAGTTAAATTTGAAAGTAATGGTCCTCTCTTTGGGGACTAAAAAAAGATCTTTTTTTTTGTTCACTGAAACCACAGCAATGAAGGCTTACAACAATTCTCCACTCTAGTTGCCATCAAAGTGTTGTTTCTGAGCAGGAAACCAGTAACCATTGCCTAACTACAAAACTGAGTAGCAGAGACAAAATGTCTTGAACAAGGTTGCTAATAAGTATCTGGACTGAGAATAAAATTCAGACCAACTAGTCAGATGTTCTTTCACACCTCTGCTCATGGAATCATAATGGCTTGGTAATCAGTAGAACAGAAACTAAGAGCAACATCTGTATTGGTTCATAAAAATGAACACTGATTTCAGTATTGCTCTGAAAGCACTGTCACAAAGAAAGTGCCATCCTTGTTGGCTAAATATTTTCTTAAATTGTCCAAACACTTCTGATTCTAAGCCCAATTCTTGTGACAGTTGAGCTCAATAAAGGATATGAAAAGTCAAACCACTGGGGAGTTCTAAATCAGGATTTAAATAGTGAATTAACAAAATGTTGTTTAGTACGGATGTGTTTTAAACTCAGTGGACTCTATTAAGAAACTCTACAACTGTCCTTTATGTTCACAGACTGTTCTGGACACAATGACTGTTCCTGATGATTTATTTTTTTGGACTAGAAGGACCTGGTCTGCAGAACAACCAGATTCTAATCAGGGGGATAAAGGAGAAACTGCAGACTCATATGTTCAAGTGATGTTTCCATGGATACAACTGACTTGATTTGCAGTTTGCAAATTTATCTTCAATAAGTGGCAAAACATATCCCACCTTCCCGAAGATTTGAGTGTCAGGATATAGATGTCACCTGTCCATGCAATAAATGTGAAGCCAAGGACTGGAGTGCAGAATCAAGGAGAAATGCACTTAACTTGCATTGCTAATCTGACAAACTGCAGCAGTGTGTGCTGGGGAATCTTAATCAGGATGGGTCATTTTTTTGGGTGTAAGCAACATTTAGGCTGAAATAATCAACAGCACAAATAAAGACCAGGAAACAATTGGTTGTGATGAAGTTCTGGAAAAAAACATATCAAAGGGATGCTGTGGGCCATGAACAAAACATGAGTCAACAATGCCATGCTGTTTCAATGAAAAGAGAATGCTGCATTAGGCTCTATTAACAGGAATAGCTCACCAGACATGTGATGCAATCTTTCCATCCAAACCCTGTCTGAAATCCTGACTTCTATTCAAACGCCCACACAGGCATGTCTAGAGCGTGTCAGATGTCCATGGTGGGAAGAACAAGAAGCAGTTGGCATGTTTTGCTGCAAGGAATATTCAAGTATGCTATTAGGAGAACTTTCTAGCAGTAAGTATAATGCAGGCATGTAATATATTGTCAGGGGAAATTCTGAAATCTCCACAACCATGAGTCACCGAGAGTAAGAGGGACAAGTCTATCAGGAATGACAGAAACATAGACCATCACAGCCTGAGGCTGGGACAAACTTTTGATTCTGTACTGCATTAAAATAAATGGCACTGAAACACTAGGAATCACTAAATACTATAGCCATCTTGAATTTCATCACACTAACAATCTTACCACATCAATCCCCAGAGTGTATTAAAATTAACAGTCTGAGCAAAGACATATGTGACAGCACAGAAACCTCTTTCTCGTGAGAAAGAATCTATTTGTTTTTATAAACTAAGATAAAGGTAGTGAAATTCTCAAGATTCTAGGTGGCCAATCAGCTGCGGGGGGCGTGCAGCAAGTAGGCAATTGAGTGAGAATCCATTCTGTATATAAAAGCTGAATTTAATAAATAAATTGATCTCTTTTGCCATTTTGACCCCTCGAGTTCCGTGTTTCGACATCCGCTCGCAGCGACAGACATGTACTAAAGGTGACCACTTTTCTAAATACTTTTTTTATTCATACTAGAGCTACTTCAGTCTTTTTGACAGTTGTCAACTTGAGCAAATCCCTCAGAAATCCAGGAATTGTCCAGGAAGCTAGTTTTCTACATGCAGAATATGCAGAGATATATATTGAGTGCTGCATTCTGCCCCAGCTTCAATCTACCCTCACTTCTTTCTACACAGTCTTTCCAATGTCAGCCAGGAAGTCAATTTGGATATGCAATGGTAAAGATGAGAAGGAAAGCCCAAGGAAGCCCTAATGATGAATACTTTAACAATAGAAACAGATTTTCCCGCAAAGTTCCTGTAACCAGTCAGAGATGAAAAAAATTTCACCCAATACTCAACATATCCGTTCATTACTCAGTTTTTGTGGAGGCATGGAAAGGATACAATGAATTACATCACAAGCTGCAGGGGGAACAAGAACATACGATCTTTTCCTATAATTAGGAGGAGTAACCTCAAGCAGAGCATTGATTGCCTGAAATTGTATCTGCCCTATAGGAGGCAAATTGTGGACTTCACTTAAATAAAGCTTTCTTATAAAACAGGGCCATGTCACTGGGTCATTACCTGCTGGGGCTGGGCAGCACTGTGGGGCAGAAACGTGGGAGAAGTTTAGGATTCTGCACAGCGCTACAGGCTCTTTCCAACTTCCTCACACTGTGCATCAAATACGGGGAGCTCAAAGAAAATTCAGAGCAGGCAGTGGGAGCTTACAAGCTCCAAGCCCTAAGGCAGAGGAGCAGGAGTCAGAAACTAACGGTAGGATTTTTATCCTTTGCGTTCTTTCCCAGTAAATCTGCCTCTGAGTGGGTTTCATCTGACACATCTTCACTGTAAATCTAGTAAACTTCCCTGCATTCACTAAGATGCTAGCTCTTCCACCAGGAAAAAAAAAAAAAAAATTAAAATCAAAGTAGCTGGTCTAGTGATAATAACATCAAGTTTCTGGCAGGGTTATAAAGAGAGAATTTCCTGAGACAATGTTTTATTGGTTGATGTGGTAGATGGCACTTAGCAGGTCACTTGAATAAAAGCAATGGTTTCCCCTTATGCTGGCAGGAGCTATTGTACATGTTAGACTGAAAAATTTCTTTTCTGAAGATTTTGAGATATTTTCTTTGCTGTAATTGTCATACTACATTGACAATCTGAATGCCATTACCTCAGTAATAACTGAAATTTAAAAGTGGAATAGTGTCATTTGAAGATGAATACAAAGGATATAGAAAGTCTTATGCTATTCTTTCCTCTACCTTTTATTCTGTGTGTCTCTTAGTTGAATTTATTCCAGTGTGAGCAATTTTCTTCATTTTAACATCTCCTAATGGATTTTACATCTCTTGGCCAAACTTACCTCTGATACAGCATTCAAGCAATTAATGGAGTCTGTTACAGCAGATCTGTCTCAGACAGCAAACCTGAATTATTTAAAGGAAAAATTATGATTAACATAGGATGTAAAGGCATCTTAAACTGAACCAACAATTGGAAATGGGAACTGTTAGGAAATGGGCTTTAAAACCACACAAGTGCTCCAAACCAAAATGTTACTATGGAATCAAAGATGCTCTGGCCAGTAGGAATGGGTACGTGAATTAGCAGACTACTGTTCCTCAATAGAAGCAGTTCAGGTCATCTAAAAATTTAAACCTTTAAATATTTAAAGGTGTTTAATGGGAGTTGAGAGCACTTTTTTTTTTAAATTCCACTTTAGTGCTGAGAGTAGAACAAGATAATTCAGGCACTTGAATGTGCTGCTTGTGACTTAGCAAAGCCAACTTAGTGTCTGGCTGT
The DNA here is from genome assembly GCA_013397795.1 of Orthonyx spaldingii. Classification (NCBI taxonomy): domain Eukaryota; kingdom Metazoa; phylum Chordata; class Aves; order Passeriformes; family Orthonychidae; genus Orthonyx; species Orthonyx spaldingii. The sequence goes on from VZTJ01004198.1 coordinate 1,024,834, forward strand.
GTGCACAGGGAAAGCCTTATCAGTCTCCTGAAGCGCCAGACCTGAGCCAACCTTAAACAAAAAAAAAAAGAAAGAAGAGGAGAAGTGATTACCTTCATTCTGATTTAGCCTTCTTAACTTTCTTCTTCAGGGATCAGATGCCTATGCCATCAGGAAGTCAAGTATTGACAATCACATCAGAAAAAGGTGGTTGAGAGCAAGATCACACCACTTGGTAGCAGCTATCTGGGAGATGTCTTTAGTTGTACTACAAGGCCATGCACAAAAGTAGATGACATGATATAATTATGTCCCACAGTGTGCAGAAATGGAAGGATAGGGGAGCTCGGAAGCAGTCAAAAGTGCCATTACCAGAGAAGAATGATCATGAAAACTCTGGACAGCTTTCTCCCAATGAAATGTTGTTGTCCTAATTAAAGGTTTTTAACTAATATGTGTGGAAGCAGAAGAGAGGAAAGATTGGAAGTGAATTTTGCAAGGTTGATATCTGCATCTCTGACCTGTTGTGTGGAACAGAAGCAATGGGTACAAGAGGGTTACAAATGCATTCAAGATCAGAAATGACAAGGAGAAATAAAATATTAATTTAAAAATACATTTCACAGTTCACGCACAGTTAGGTGCAACTTATTTTTTTTAAATTCCCTTCTCTATTTGGGATTCACTTTACTTGATGTAATATATGTTGCTTTATACTTATGGGACCTGACTTATGAATAATACAATTTGTGAGTGTGGGCTTTCAGAAAAGGTCTGCACTTACTAGAATTTATTAAATTTAAGCAAGGGGTACTTTGCACTGAGGGTACTCTGCAGGGTAACTATGAAGAAGGCATAACTTTGTTGAAATAATTATTTTCCTCTCATTACCTTATGACTGAGTTAGGCTCACCTCATTTAAATTCATGTTAACAACTGAATATAGCAGAGTAATAACACAAGAATTCTAGCCTAGGATTTGTATGGCTCAAGCAAATACAACACGTGGGCTGGCACGACAAGCTGTTTGTTCCACACCACAGTAAGCATTAACATGGGGAAAACACCAGGTGGCCTCACCCTCTGTGTGCTGCTCCTTGTCAGTGTCTTCCTATAGAGCCAGGCTGAAACGCAGGAATCCTGAAAAGGCAATTGCAAAAGCTGTTCTGAGAGACTCAAAAGTTAATATTATGTGTGATTGGTGAAATGTTTGGTTTTCAAACTTGCGTCGGATGCCTTGCTAGTGTACATCAACACGTCCACCAAAATCACAGAATCACAGACGAGTTTGAGTTGGGTCTCCAAAGACCATCTAGCATGACCCATCTGCCATGGGGGAGGTCACAGACACACTTAGATGGGTAGAAGTGTTGATCTGCTGGATGGCAGGAGGGCTCTGCAGAGGGATCTGGACAGGCTGGATTGATGGGCCAAAGCCAGTGGCATGAGGTTCAACAAGGCCAAGTGCCAAGTCCTGCCCTTGGGTCACAACCCCTGCAATGCTACAGGCTGGGGACAGAGCGGCTAAAATGACCTGGAGGTGCTGGCTGACAGCAGTTGAACATAAGCCAGTGTGTGCTCAGGTGGCCAAGAAGGCCAAAGGCATCCTGGCCTGGATCAGCAATGGTGTGGCCAGTGTTGTAATGCATTTGAACACTGACAGTGTGCCCCAGCCAAAACCACCTGTGGTTATGCTTATCAAAGCCCTCAAGAATTCAAGGCCACTGAAATGTAAGCTGCGCTAAACTGGGAAAGGAAAAACTGAAAAACAGAATACCAAGACAGCAAGAAATAAAGAAAGACTGTGCTGCACTAAATCAAGAACCAATTATATTTTCTGAAAAGTGCATGCAAAGCGCGTGGACAAGCTAGAGAGACCAATCATGTAGTGTGTGATCGTGTGTACAGCAGTTGTAAAAGTATAAATAAGAGTCTTTTGTAAACAATAAAGGGCTTCTGCGAAATCATATTGATTTGTTGTTCAGAAGTCCTGAGCTTCCGCAGCCAGCAGGACCAGGGCAGTGATTGTCCCCCTTTACTCAGCACTGGTGAGGCCACACCTTGACTGCTGTGTTCAGTTCTTTGCCCCTCAATTCAGGAAGGCCATTGAGGGGCTGGATCGTGTCCAGGGAAGGGCAATGGAGCTGGTGAAGGGTCTGGAGCACAAGGCCTGTGAGGAGCAGCTGAGCGAGCTGATGGTGTTTAGCCTGGAGAGCAGGAGGTTCAGGGGAGACCTTATTGTTCTCCACAACTACCCAAAATGAGGTTGTGGCAAGGTGGGGGTCAGTCTCTTCTCCTAGGTGGAAAGTGACAGGATAAAAGGTAAACGGCCTCAAGTGGTGCCAGGGGAGGTTCAGATTGGATATTAGGAACATTTTCTTTACAAAAAGGGTGGTTAAGCATTGGAACAGACTGCCTAGGGAAGTGGTGGAGTCACCATCACTGGAAGTGTTCAAAAAGAGTGTTGAAGTGGAGCTTGAGGACATGGTTTAATGGTGAGCATGATGGTAGTGCTGGGTTGGCAGCTGGACTTGATTTAACTTAAAGGTCTTTTCCAACCTTAACAATCCTGTGATTCTTTCTTCAACTGGATTAGGTTGCTCAGAGTCCCACCCAACCTGACCTCCAATGTTTCCAGGGGTGGGGCACCCACCACCTCTCTGGGCAACCTGTGTCAGTATCTCACTACACGCATTATAAAAAAGATATATATTTCTTATATCTGGTCTAAATCTCTCTTTTAGTTTTAAACTATTACCTCTCATCCTATTGCTACAAGCCTTACTAAAGTTTGTTCCTATCTTTCTTACAAGCCTTCTTTAAGTATCAGAAGGCCACAATAGGAGTCTTCTTTAGGCTGAACAACCCAAACTTTCTCAGCTTTTCTTTATAGGAGAGGTGCTTCCACCTTCTGATCATTTTTGTGGCTCTCCTCCAAACCTGCTCCAGCAGTTGCATGTCTTTCCTATGCTGAAGACTCCAGAGATAGGTGAGGTCTCACTAGTGTGGAGTAGACAAATCAAAAGATAGTAGAAAATCAAAGAATAAACACAAAAATGTATTTTGCAGATGGTATTACAAATCCATTGTCAGTCCACTGGAAGACTGAAATTATTAAGGTGATCTTCCTTATTGTTATTCAGCCTTTATACCATTGGTGTAAATTTTAGCTTTCTTCTAACATTCACTGTTCTCCTCACTGTAGTTTCTTTAGAGCAATACCAGTACCCACCAGTTACTGATCTGCTATTCCTGATTATAGACTAAAACCCATTGTTAGCTCCAAACCAAGAAATTGAGCTGACCACACATTTTATAGCTTATGTGAAAAAAAAGATTAATGTTCAATTGATCTGCATGCAAGTTCACTTCTGATTTATATCATCATAGAGGCTTTCTTTTGGTCTGGAGACTAACAGACTGTGCGCTGTTAAAAAAAAAAACAAATCAAGAAAACAACCAGAAACAAAGAGGAGCAAACAGCAATTTTTTTTTTTTTACAATGATCTCCGAGTGAAAAGCAAGCACATTGTGTTTTATTGAGTATCTGTCTTTTCTGAGTCAGATTATAAATGGCAAGAGTCCAGAGCCCCTGGTAATCCCTGGATTTTTGAAAAAAAATTTGTCTTAGCAAAGGTTAAGGCCATATTTATGAAAGTGCAGTATTGTTACGACTTGCCTTCTTTTCCAGTTCTACTTCCAGCCCATTAGAGGCTATTGATTCCTAACAGTTAAAAACTTAAGTGCCTCATACAGATATTCTGTCATGGCAAAACACAAAGAAAAGAGTGCACCTGTAAGTGAAGGAGAGTTCTGCTGTATCAAACAGGTATCTGAGTTCATTTTGCTGTGGAGCTAAAGGACTCCTAAGTCACTTTGAGAAATTAGAATCCACGCAATCCACCAGTGCAGATGTCTAAACCTCTCCTTGCAAACAGAAGGCCACAGTAAACAACCAATTTTCTAATTTATCTGTTTGCATGCTACCAGCTGCAACAATGCCAAGGAGAAGACATCTTCAATTAAAGGCTAAGAACACCACCCGTGTGTGTGTGCAAGAGGTTTTGTTCTGAGGCTTTGAAAGTGAATGTCAGAATGGTTTCACAGAAATGCTGAAGATCTCCTCACAAAAAGTCATTTATGTTAGAGCCGTCAATGTCAAGCTCGTCATCAAGGCTAGAATTCAATGATGTTTGTCAATTTAGAAAAGAAGGAATCAATTTTTGTTTAAAGCATTTTGTTTAAGGGGTTTTTTCCAAAATTTTACCATAGACATCCAAATATGTTCACTATTACTTAGGAAGATCTACTCTTCTTTTGAATTAGAGACAAAACAAGACAAGAAACTTTTTAGGAGGGCAACTTGTGGCCTCAGGAGCAGGATCACAGTCTGAACATGGTATAAGGAGAGAGTTAAAAATAGATGCCTCCATTCTTTGACCTGACCCTGCATTTTGTGCACACAGGAGCAGATGTGTTCATTTGTCAAGTGGTGGCTGTTGACAAGGCTTTGCACTGGCACGGAGGGATGACGTGCCCTAGAAACCACGTCAGTGTAAAGCAGAGTTCATCGGTCAGCTCTGGGAGTAGTTACAAACCTCCCCACGTGTCAGCAGACATTATACACCTCTGGCCTGAGAGTGAACAGCACAGAATGAGCTGACCCCACAGCAGCTCAGCTGAGCCTTCTGCCCTTGGCATTGCTCCTGGTTCTACTCCCAGGGCTTCCTTCGCAGGAAGATACACACTGACCTTCAGAAACAAACAAAAAGCACAAGCTCTCAGGTCCCACCAAACTCCTCCCTACAACTTTCCCTGCTAAAAGAGAGGAAAAAAACCTGCATAACGTTGCAGAAAGTCACAATGAAAGGGATGGTTGAAAGTCATTACCTGTCAGATCCTCTGCTTGAGCAAATCTATTAAACCTAAACATCCTTTTAGTTTTAATGGAGCAACAGAGGGAGATTTTGTTCTAGAGGAAAGACTACAGTGCTATCTAGGCCATACAGGCCTTTAAACTACCTAACTTAAAAAATGATACAAAACTGAATCAGTTAATCGCTTTATTCACATGTCAGTAAAACTCCTTGATCATGCAAAATCTCACATACCTGTCTGAATTCAGAAGGTTTCAAGAACTCACTAAAAAAACCCCCAAAATAAAACAAAATAACCTGCCACTTTTTCAGTCTCTTGTTCCTTTTTTGACTTTTTCCCCACTGGTTTAGGCTTCCTAAAGTATTTACATTGCTTTAACTGTTTTGCAACACTTCCAGCAAGCCTCCTGTCCAGTATCTCCCTGTTACATGCATGACCTCTCTTAATGCAGCTGTGCTCTTGCCTGGCTTTTCACTATATTTACTGTAGCACTGGCTGGTCTTATTAAAACCTGGACACGTTATCCATTTGTGCACCTCTTATGTCTGTGAATTGAGTAAAAATAATTCTAGGCAATTATTTTTCTGTCATATAGCCATTAGGGATAGAGGAGGTCATCATTTGGATTGTATGCTAGAGTCTATGGGACTCAGACACCCAAAATGTAAAGAAATTTAAAGGAGCCATATGACAAACCTTTGCCATATTTGAAATGCCACCCAATAAGTAATTTAATTAGAAGGCATCCTAGCTTTTAAAGACATTTGTTCAACTTTAGTGCCAGAATAGAGATTTGCAGACAATTTTACAAAGAAATTGGTAATTAAACATTCTGTGCGTACTCTGGGCTCATAAATTTTTCTCTCCTTTTCTCCATGAAGATTTGAAGGTCTGTAGAAGGCAGAAGGTTTAACATATGAGGTTCAATTTTCAATTAAAACAAAAGAGAAGGAGAGACAGTAAAAGATTGTGAAACTTTCCATTTGGTTTATGGGAAATGTACAAGCATCCTGGTACAGAGAACTGTCTGAAGCAAATGCTGTTTATCTCATGCCCAAAGGGCAGACAGCAGAGAATTCACAGCAGGCACAGAGAATGTAAATCTTTGGCACAATGCACCTTATAGGTCCCTTGATGCATCATTAAGATGATGTGCCAAATCTAGCCACACTGACAGATCACGTCTCCCTCAGGACAAAAAAAACCCAAAAAACAAACCACCACCAAAAAACCCCAGCATCTGCAAAAATCCAAAATACGTATTTTGGGTTTGAAATGACCCATTTTTGATCATAAATATATTTAAACTTCATAATCACTTCATAATCTCTAAATTTGGAGTTAAAACAAGGAAAAGTGCTATGTCTGACTAATTTTTTCTAGTTTGTGGAATCAGTATGACTGTGGTTTAAACTGCTGTGTAAAATGAGTTTTAAAAACATATATTATCTCTCTGTGTCCCAAGGAAGTGTTTTTAGTCTCTTTATGGTGAAATAGTAGGCCAACATCTTGCTTCTCCAGTACTGTTAAGTACCCTTTCTGTCTTTTTTCTCTCCAATGTTTTTATACCAGTGAACTAGCTGCAATCTCATCTCTGTTTTTCTCATTATTAGGACATCATTAGGAAATATTGGATCTGACAGACTTTCTTCATTGATCTGTGTTCTGGTTGTCCCAGAGCTTTGATCTTTTCTTTTACCTTAACTTCCATTAAGAAAAAAAAAATGTAGATTTGTTTCTCGTGGTTTCAAGGAGAAAAACTTGAAGAGAAACTTGAACTGAGGAAACAGTGTCCTGCCATCTGTGGAGAGCAGGGAAAGAAAAACCCAGACAGCTGACCTGCCTTTTCCACTGGCCACTGGATCCTTAGGGCTGAAAGCCACTTCCTAAGGTGAGCACTACTAAAACCATGAAAGATTTAAATTTTCATGGAGGGAACGTACTCCAGAAAGACCTGTGTTAATGGAGGATGGGTGCTTGTGGTCAGGCCAATACTGGCTGTCACCCCCACTCCCTTGCAGTCAGCATCTGCAAGGCCACAACCGTGGATGGTCACTGGTGACTCGTCCTCTTCTTCCTCTTGTATCCATGCAATTTATCAGAAATTTCTCTATTTCTCTAACAGTATAATTACAAGTCAATACCTCTGAATGATGACAGAAACAATGCAACCAGCTTTTAGCACCAATCCCATGTGTTTAAATACACAGAAATGTGTACTTTACTGTATTGAGGCCAATCTCTGTCTTCTGGTCAAGAGACACAGAAAAGTGGGCTGGATTCAGCCCTTTTTTGGGCTTGTAGAAGAAACTCCTCCTCTGAATAAGTCCTTCAAAGAACATCTCTCCCCAATGTCTACATAAGTAACCTAGGAAGCTTGCTGAATAACCATAAAACAGAAACATGATTTCTTATTTCTTAAAAAAAACCAAAACCAAACCAAAACCAAAACAAAATTAAAAAAAAACAAAACCAAAAAAAACTCCAAACAAACCAATCAACTAACCAACCAACCAAACAAAAAACCACTAAAAAACCTGCCCAAACCAAACAAAACCCCCAAACCAAATAAATAAACCTCCTCTCAAAAAAACCCAGTCAATCAAAAAAACCAAAACAGCTTCAAACATACAAACAAGAAGAAAACCAACCCTCAAAACCTTTCAGCAAAACTGGGACAAAGTAAAAACTAAAGGAGGAATTTGCCCCATCCCCAAAATTTTTGTTTGTGTGTAAATAATTTATTGCAAGGAATAAATAAAGACTTGGGAAATAGCAGAAAAGGCTGAGGAAATGAAAAAAATCTGTGTTCTCCCTTCTGTGCACCTATTCTCCATGCTACTTCTATTCACAAATACAGTTGAATTTCCCCAAGACCAATTAGGGCTTTTATTGTCAGAACGACACAGCAGTACCCTCGGTAAAGTTTTCCATTTAAAATTTCTAATCTGCATGTTATCTGATTCTGAGTAACCTTCTTCTAAGTAGAATTTATGCACTCACTCTCTCTTTGAATGCCCCTTGGGACAAGAGCCTATGTATAGCACTAATTAACTTAAATTTCTCATTTATTTTTTTTAGAAGAGCTCACAAGTTCTTCCAAGTTGGTTTCCTTGTAATGATTTGAATCGACTGCTTCACAGCAGAACAGCAATACAGTGATCAAGAGTGGCAAGAACAGCATGCTCATGCTTGACTTATAAAAAATACTATATATATTTGGTTGTTTGAAAAAGCAATAAAATGACTAGAGTGGGGAAAAGCCCCCAAGAAATCACAATGATACGGTGTTTAAAATGGAAATTAATCAAATAATCCATCAGCTGGAAAACACAGATTCATCCTCACCTCCCCTGTATAGCAAAACCTTCTTTCCATGTTTTTCTTCAATTTAGATAAGTATTGCCTGCATGGGTCATTTTCAGATCATCTGACAGGTAAACATATTTTTAGATCTCTTTAAAAAAAAAACAACTGGGTTTTTTTAAGGATACAGACATTATTTTCAGAAAAGAAACGAGTAAAAAGAAAGCCTTTGAGAAAAGCCTTTGAGAGATGCAGCCATGAATGTTGCAGCTGGAAGCCAGGGGGTGCTTAGTGTGTCACATCTGGCCCCAGCTTTGAATGCTGAGCACTGGAAAACTGAACCTGTGCCATTTTGGATCTCTAGCTTTACTGGAACAAAGCCTAGAACCTTGCCTGGGAATAGCCTACTCTGAATTGGATGACCTTCAGAGTTCATCTTTCGCCCACTCTTATCCACATCTGAAGCATCTGGCAGAAAGAGGAAAGATAGGAAAAACTGTTCAAATGACTAGGTAGGGAATTTGTGACCGGTCAGCTTTGACAGCTGTCTACAGATTTTGTCCTGTAGGCAGAACCTAAAGTTGTAGAAGAACCTTTTACTTGTTGCACATCTTGCAATTTCTTTGGCTTCCTGTCACCTTTGCAAAAAACTCAGATGCAGTCCATAATTTGTGCTGTCCACTGAAACACACTTTCTGCACATTGTGCCCCCACCTCAGAGTTTTCAGCCCTGAGCACTGTGAAGAAGATAACTGAATATTTGATCAGATCCTTGGTGCTTTTTTTAAAAAACAAAAGCAAAAACCAAAACAAACTCAACTATCCTCTGCTTTAGGGAAACAAATTTGACTTGCAGTGACGTATCTCTGTAAGGTGCTAGAAGTTGTCAAAACCCTGAATTTCTCAAACTCTGTTCTGGAACAGTTCTCATACAATGCATTTACTCAAAAACCAATAATTCAGAAATTAAAAATAAAGTTTCTTTACATTTACTAGGAGCCATCACAAATAGAGACTTAGGAAAGGTCAGCTGCAGCTTCAATCTTGCAGACATAATTTGGGTCTTCTGGTTTTGTCTTGCACTCAGATTTCTTTTAAGGGTGCATCCTGCATGAGCACTTTCCATTGGAGTTGGAAATCCAGTTTTCAAATGCCAGTGCCAAGGTGACAGTAGCCAGAGTGAGCCAGCACTACTTGACTACTTCATCAATTTCCCTCAGAACAAGACTCAAAGTGAGAAGTTCTGAATGTCTGTTGAAAGCATTCTTTACCCCAGAAAACAGGTGTGTGTGTGTGAACATGAGTACAAAAAGTAAAGATTGTGATTGAAAAGTTGAAAATCTTTAAAACACACTTATAAAGGTTTCTCTGTGTTTAGTCTAGCAAGGAACACATCTCTCATGATGATGGTAGAGCATGTGTTTCCAAAAACAACATGATCAAATTGTTTTGGCAATGCTCAGGCATCCAGCATGGCCACTGCCACCTCATGAGGAGCAAGCCCAAAGCAATTCCCTTAACGAGCTCTCCCGTGGGATAAAGAATCACCTTCCTACAGGTGAAAAAGAAAGGTGTTAAAGGAAAACTCATGATGGAAAAGAAACCCTGACTGGTCATGACCATATTTAGGTTAGTGATACCTTAGGCAACTACAAATTCCAGTGGGATCTCCAAGGACCACAAGAGGCTCCTTGTCCCTCTGAATAATGTGCATCTTCGTTAGTGATTTGGCTCCATCATACTGACTGTAACAGTCCTGAATTAGGACTAAAGTAATAAGACTTTCAGCTGACCAGTGTCACTTCATCTTCCTGCTGCCTCATTCCCGCCTTTCACACTGCACAGGACCTGCCAGGACTGCTGGGAAGCTGCAGAGTCCGTATGTCCTCACAGATGGACTACAAAGGATGCTTATTTAACTCATTCACGTAGCTGCTTTTGGCCTCATGCCATATGAACTGCCCTTTCATGAGTTTTAATTCTACAGATCCCTGATTATCTTCAAGGGGAAAAAGAATTTAAATGCCAGTCTTTCATTCACAGCCAAATGCTTTTCATACAATCTAAAGAGCATCTTGTAGCTCCTTCACAGCCCTGCCCCTTCCTCCTCCCCTCTTACATCTGCTGCTACAAAACCCATCCTGTTCCATATATCTAAAAATTGAAAACTAGATTTCTGAATCACTTCACCTTTGGTTGCCACTCACATTATTAGTCTTTGTGTCATAAATAGAGGTTCAGTTGGCTCTAAGCAACTGTTATTTTAGTGTCTGACAGGCACAGACTTCCTTCTCAGTCTAGGGACTTATTTACATTCCTTATTTACCTTCCTATATCCTGGCCCACTGTTGTTCCCTAGCTCTCATTCAGACAAAATTCCCACTGAGAATTTAAAGGCCCCCCTCAAATAAATTCTTACCATCTCTCTTATGAGGGGAACTCAAGAAAATGAAACTTGAATCCAAGCTGTTTGTGCTGATCCCTTGCTCATGTCATTCTGCTACAGCTCCAATCAAGTGAAAATTTACCCTGATTTCTATAAGAAGGAAAGGATGATGCAAGAGTGTTCTTAAAACACTGCCCTTTTTTTGCAGCGTTCTGCATTTCCTCAGTCCAAAGTAACACAGATTTGCTTTCTAGCATTCTTCAAACCAGAGGCTTTCCAGATGTCACTACAAAAAGAATTCAATTTGATATGATGGCTTAGACTCTCCTACCCCTAATCAATGTCCTTCTTTGTCTAATGAGATGAAATGACAGCAATGGCCAACAAATGAGACACTGGCAAAGGTATTTGCAAAAGCAGGTTTAACATTAAAGTGAAACCATGACAAAGTTTGTTGGCAAGGTTCATTCTACTGCTATGGTTAAGGCACACAGAGCAAAATCAGACTACAATCTAAAATTAATCAATCTAAAATTAAAATCAGCCTAAAATTATCTATGTGGAGGCTGAGGATGGAAAAAGAGTAAGGATACTAGGAAAGGGTAATGATAAAAAGATATAAGGAAGACCTTCCTGTTGAGTTACAAGGTTCAGAGGGGAGCCCCTTGTCAAACTTAGCCTGGGATTTACCGATGTTTTAGGCCTAAAGGTGTTTACAGCACTTAATCTATAAACAGTACAACAAAAGATTCTATAGAATTTACAATAAGCAAAACAGTAACTCACAGCCCTACCTTACTTACAAATCTAACATGCTTAAGAATATAAGAGAGCAACATTCATAGTCTATTTGTTATAGAATGTCCACACACACACACACAGACCTAAAGGAGAATGTACAAGGTGTATACCTGTGAAAAATTCCCCTTGAATTCAGTGAAGTCCGGTCAGTGAATACTCCTTTGCATCTTCTCAATGGGAGAAGAGTTGAGCCTTGAGGAGTTGGGGTATGAGCCCAAGCTCCATTGCTGGTGTTCAGCATCAGCCCTGCAAGTACAGCAAACTTGTGAATTCACCAGCTCTGAGAAACATTCCTCTCAGAGGGAGCTTGCTGGTCAATGCCTGCTGCAGCCCAGGAGAGCTCAGAGGGTCTCATTTAGGACCTTTGTTTATAGGCTCACAAGACAATTGGCTTTGGTCATAAAAATCTTCCATCCTGGCCGCAATTTGAGAGGGCAACTTTCTTTGAAAATTCGATAGCAAAAATGGCATTCCACTTGGGTTGCAATTTGTGTAAGGAAAATAAATTTCCAAGGCTTTCCACTAAAAAAACAGGAGGTTGTTAGCCAGTATGGGTTCCTGAGAACAGACAGTGTTCCTGATAAGCTCAAGAGGAACTTAGCCCAGGTGCTGAGCATTTCTGAGATCATAGTGCATCCTGAGGAGTGGGACAGGAAAAAGGTGCCCCATCAAAACATGCAGCTTCAGGGAAGAGAGCTGTGGAGACATATTTCTCCACAAGCAAAAGCAAGTCAGAGTTCCTCACAACTTGTGCTGGAGTACTAGCTTGAACGTCCTTAACTGTCCCACAGACATAAACATTTGAATGTCATTTAGGACTAGAAATTGAGGCTAATTTTCCTATTCAGTGATTCCATCGTTTTGCAAAATGTGTACAAGATGCAACATCATTTGTTACAATAAACACAGAGTGTAAGAAGATTAAAATTCTGACAGAGGCGTATTAGCTTTTCTTGGCAAAAGAAAGAACTTCATGTTTGTGAATCATTCCTGAGATAATCATAGTCCCTTTAAATACCACAAACAAAAAATTTTCATGTTGTTTCTGGAAAACATCATGAATATCAGTAAAAGACAATTGCAATTTGTCCATATTGGGGACTAATGAGGTTTTTATTTCAAAAGGTTTTTAAAGACAGTATATAGATTTTGAAATGCTAAAGACATTACTAATCTGAGACAGATTTGTGTGTGAACATTTGTACCATAAATCTGGTAGAAATCACACTCAGTTTTAAAAATAAAGCCCAACTGGTAGCTGTTTGAGTCAGTTTGTAGTCACTCCTCCTATGTGAGAAAGGTGTACAGTTTTGGAGACATTTAAGCTCATACCAGCACACTGCCAATGAACTCTTTGAGGAACTTTAAAGGTTTAGAATTTTCTTCTAAAGAAATGAGGAAGGAAGAGTAGAAGGTGCATCTCATTTTGTATTTAAAGTGCCTTTTTTAACAGTAAACGTCTAAGTCACATGTATACAATGGGTGCTCTTTGAATAAAGGCAGAGCCTTTCAGCTTACCACATATTCCATCAACTCCCTACAGCACAGTTCAAGTGTAATGTAAAATCCCAGCACCTTTCCCACTTCACTTTTCACAATCCATCCCACTTGTGGCAAATGCTATAGGATTGTGGACACTGATGCCCAATTCTCATCTCCTCAGCAGAGTCTTACACAACTAAAGAATGTCACTTAATTTGTGTTGCAGTTTTCTGACATGAACAGCCAGTATAATATTTGCCAGCTTTACAAAGATACAGAGAGATAAAATATTTTTTAAGGATGGGCAGAGAGTGTTTCTCTTTATTTACAGCTATCTTTAACCATATAGTTGCTGAAGAGACCTATATAAGAGGACAAAACAATGCAAATGTAATTTGGAGATCAGGACTTATTCCTATCACCCACAAGAAAACTGCAGGGAAAGGTTGCAGGGAAATGGTCTGGCAGTAAAGGCTCTAGACAGGAGGCAAGAGCATCACAGTTGCATACGACAAAATCAAACTGATCCCTAAGACACGATTTATACACATAATGCCTTTAAAAATCTCAAACTTTATCTGAGTTGGAAACAAAGTTATGGATGCTTCCCTACTGACAACAGAATATTGCTTTCTTCCTGTGCCAGTATGGTTTAATACAAAAATAAGTGATGTATCTTGCTGATGGGAATCACTGCTCCTGTCATTAGCATAGAAAAAACAATATAAAAGTCACAAGAACTATGGTTAGTTTATTGAGAGAGTTGGAAAAAACCCCACCCCCCCCAAAAAAGAAGTCTTATTTCCTTCTTATATCATGCATAACAACTTCTGAGAAAAAATATGTAGGGGAAAAATTTCAGTCTGGATATGGAAAGATTTCTAAACCATTCAACTTCAGGGACTACACAGAAAAGGAGGAAACAGGGAATATGGCTGATTTTCTGACAACCGCAGTCAAATACCACAACAAAACTAAACTCTGATCACAGAATCACAGAATCAGCTGAGTTGGAAGGGATGCACAAGGATCATTGAGTTCAACTCCTGGCCCTGCACAGCACCATCCCCAAGAGTCACACCCTGTGCCTGAGAGCATTGTCCAAACACTTTCACTCTGTCAGGCTTGGTGCTGTGACCACTTCCCTGGGGAGCCTGTTCCAGTGCCCAGCTATCCTCTGGGTGAAGAAACTTTCTCCAAATATTCAACCTAAATGTCCCCTGACACAACTTCAGGCCATTCCCTCGGGTCCTGTCACTGGGCACCACAGAGAAGAGATCAGCGTCTGCCCCTCCTCTTCCCCTCACAAGGAAGTTGTAACTGCAATGAGGTCTCCCCTCAGTCTCCTCTTCCCCAGGCTGAACAGACCAAGTGACCTCAGCCAAATCAGAGACTAGAATTAATTAAACAACCCAAAATGCAAAGGAAGAGAATGAAATAAAAACTTCTCTCTCTTTAAAAAAAAAAAAAATAAAATCTAACATTTTGCCAAAAACACACTGAGTAAGTCTGAACCATTTTGAACTTACTCAACATAGAAAGACACAAAGTGCAGATAAAAAAACAGTTAATCAGTTGAAATTGCCCAATAACTAGCAAAAAAATAATGCAAATAATTCAGGCCATAATATAGTTTTGTGAAAGTCACGTTTTTTTCTGGGAGAAGCGTAGGGAAGAAGAACTGGCACATACCAAGCAATTTTCTCCACTGCACTAGCTGTAATGTTTAACTTGCTCACTGCAATTTTACAAATACAAATTATTATGCTGGAGAAAATACTGCGCAAAGAATCAGGGTTTACTTTAATTATAGGGTTTTCAAAATGATAAATGAAAGCTTGGGAAAAAGGTGCAGGTTGAAAAAAATCAGTTTAATGTGGCCCAGAAGTGTCAATGAGAAATCTGAGGTACTGAGAAAGAAATAACTAATGTTCTAAAGGATAAATATGGTTAAAGCCTTCAGTGATTATTAGCTTCTGGAATTATGATTCTGTACTGTTCTCAGGGAAAAATAAAAATGTTATCTACAAGAGTCTAGATTAAAAAAATTATTGCAAACCAAGTGGTTTAAGTGCCCTTTGGAAATGTTAAAGATTGGAGTTAGAGACATGAAGAACTGCGACACTGGAGTAATAAGCTGATGTCATTATCTCAGATCAAATAATGAAAACCTATTCAAAGAGTTATGCTGCTAGAACAGGAGGTTGTGACAATATAATCCATTTAGCTTCACAGAACCCCAGGTTTGTTTTGATTTAAGCTCAAGAACTGGAATAAGCCTGTTTCAAAAATAGAAACACTAGCATCAAGGCTTGATTAGAGAAAGTCTCTTATCATCTCTGCCGTGCCACTGAGAGGCTGTCAGGTATGCCTGACTTTTGCTCAGACAGAGGGAAAACAAGTCCCTTCTCTCTGGAGAGCTGTGCTCTCTCATCCCATGGTTCCTGCTCATGTCAGGAGGAAATTCTGTGTTTAAAGGAAGAACTTGGCCCCTTCTGTGGATATTACCATGGAGGAAAGGCAGGCTTCTCCAAGAGGCAGCTTGTGACATGAGATCCAGAATTTACTTCTTTGGCTATGTACTGTGATATTGCCCTTTTCTACAAATACAGCAGAAGCACAGTGGTGTAGTGGAGAACATAAAATGGCCACGTAAATAGGGGAGGTTAATTCAAGAACAGCTCAGAAATAATCACCTTTTAAAAATTTCTATTTCCAGGGCAGCTATATTGCAAGGCAGATTAACTTAACCACACTGGTTATTAAAAGGTTTTGATGCAAGAAATAAACATATTTGTACATGCCTACAAGAACACCAAACCCACAAAGCCCAGCAGAAATTACCTGAAATTGCCTGTGCTTACACAACTATGTTTTATGGTACAAATAAGTATATGTAGTTATGCCATTAAAGCCTGTGTCATAACACATGAAACATAGGACCTCTACATTCCTCATTTTCTGTGTATCCAGATGAACACCATAGGGTTGGATTTACAGATGTATTTGAACATTGTAGACGTGGCTGAATCAATGAAAGCTGAACCTAGAGGGATATACAAGTCTAAATGTTCTTCACGTTCTGATGTCTCAAATGAGACATGATAGAATAAGCAGGCACATTTTACTTTAGCATACCAATATCTCCTATTTGATTTGCAAAATATTCAAAATTCTTTCTTCAAGATTCTCTTCCCTTCATCAGCCTTCTTTCACCAGCAGTTATACCATGGCCCAATAGCTCCATGCGTAAACAACATTTTCTTAGCTCTCCTTAGCTATGTGCCCTTAATTCTTTATGCAATCCCTCTCTATCTGCTTCTTTATTTTAATCTTTTCAATTAACTCCCATTTCACTTAATTTCTTCATCATCTGACTTTCATCAGAATCCTTGTTCCCATCTTTCCATTCTGCAATGCAGCTTTTGCATCAGGTATTCTTCTCCCTCCCCTTTCACCAGATGTGGGCACAGATGTTGCAGAAGATGAGAAAAACACAGACAGATTCCCTGTTCTGTGTTTTAATGTCCATGCTTATCCTGGTCTAGAACAGTTATTGCAGACCAAGTGCACATTTTTGGTGTAGCATCAGCCTGACTCAGTTCAATCATGAGGGAATAATTCGACATATCAGCCAGTAAAACTGGAGTCTCACTTGAGCATGTACAAACTTCAATTACAAGGAAGATTCTTCCTTGGCTAAATTTCTGCAGTATTTCAGGCACTGAAAAGCAAGCATTCTGACAAAAAAAGGCACTGCTACCAAATTTAAAACCACTGTTCAAGAGCTGTTGATATTTTGTAAGTTTACCAGAATTTTTTTTAAATGCAAGTTTGTTCTTAGGAGTGTTTTGCTTACTGAGATTGAGTCTAATAACTAGGATCTAACATTTAGCCAAAGTTAATCTTATCTTCTCATTACAAACAGTTGAAAGCTTGATTAACTTTCAGAAGAGACAATGAACCAGTTTTGCCCATGAAGATTTCCAGCCAACGAATTCTTGTTTTTAAGCAGATATTGTTTAGGCTAGAGTACATTAGATTAACAGTGATATTCTGCCACCACCATTTTTCTACCTTAAAATGACATATAAAAACACAGGATTTTTCTTTAAAATAAATGCCTAAATAAAACGTCTGGGTTTTGTAATGTTTCTGCCACAGCACTGCAATTACAGTCAAGTTAATTCAGCTCAAAGATTCCAGACTATTAGGACTGAGGAAAGTACATACTGCAATTTATTCTGTAATGATACTGTGTAAAGGCAAACCTACCACTTGCTGCTAGTGTTGAAATACACGGCCTTAAATGAAAAAGGAAGCATAAGTTAATTAAACACCAGAGTGTCAAAGTTTTAATGACCCCTCTACTGGGAACCAGTGAATAACTGAAACCTTTAAACAGCTGATTAGAATAACACCCATATACAATGATGTTGTTTTAATTTAGTAGTTGAAGAGATGCTCAATTGGAAATATAAGAATTCAGAGCAACGGTTCTTTTACCTTGCTAGCCAGAAAAGAGTAAGTTGCACATATACATTTTATAATCAATTGTGTATAAATTCATATTTGAAGAAAATTCCACCAGTCCAGTCAGATTACAGCACCAGATACCTCCTCTCAGCTCTGAGCCAAGGGAAAGCAGCAGTGGATTAGCCAGCATGGAGCACTCCAGCTGCAAACAATGAAATCCAGACTCTTCATCCAGTTTGTAAGAAAGGATTGCAGCTTCTGTCCTCCCCTAGCTGGAAGGCTGCACATCCAGGAATGCCTGGCTGGAACAGTTAGCTCATCACAAATGTCTGCAAGGCAACTTCTCCTCACAGCCTGATCCACGGGTTGCATCGCCACCTTCCATCCTGTCACACCTCTTACCTCGTTGCTGAGGAAGGGATAAAGAGCAGGCATTCTTCTCCTTTCAGCATCCAGTTCACTGGTGCAGCTCTCCCGCTGCTTAGATGAACAAGTTGAAATCTTTGTGTCAAACATGCACTCTTGAGGACAAGCTGATAACACTGGGGATAGCATTGTTTTCAGTCTGAGGCACTTGCTGTATTTGTTTATGGAAAACAGCATCCTCAACTAATGGTGCAGTTACCCTGGAAATATTCCAATTCAGTTTAAATTAAAAACATCACTTCTACTAAGAGAGCTGGCATCCCTAGAGAAAGGAAGAGCAATTGTCGCCTTCCTTTGCAGCTCAGGTGGGGTATGGGACACACAGTTCCCCTTGGTGATACAGGGAAGTGAACCCCCATCTCCCAACTACCATATTTCTCTAAGTAGGATGAAAATCAGTAGTTATTTGGGGGTGTGTCTGCAATCCTTCTTTCTGGTTTTTTTCAACTTCTGACAAACATTTTCTTGCTTTTGTAATCAGCAACAGAAACCAAAATCATTTGTTCCCGTGGGCAAAGCTCAATTCACTAGGCTAGAGACTCATTTTCATTTTCTTAAGAACATCTCAGCACTACACTTTGCAACTGTAGAGAGCTGCCAATCCACCTCAGAACTGTGATACCACTAACCATCAGCCTACATACCACAAAAGGTGGGATCCATCCTCAACCTGGAGGACATGGGAACAGCATTAAATCTAAAGATCAAGGGCAACAAAATTCTAAAAAACTGTTTGTTAGGGAACTTCTCTGAGAGAAGTCTGGACACCTGAGGTATGAAGAAAGACTTACCTTCAGTTCCCTCAAGCCTTAAAACCTAATTTCTAGGGCAGTTAATATGGAAAAGGATTGATGCAGCACTTCCTCTTTTAGCATTCCCACAAATTTATTCCTCCCTTTTCACTTATATGCGCCTGTAAACAAAGCATTTCAATAAAACACCTGTATTAAATAAAATAGCATTATTTTACTCTTTATTTTGAAAGTCTTTTGAATGAATCTAAGAGTCCTAAGCTACACCAACCTACCAGCAAACTGCACGGCCACTGGCGCCTGACTGGGACAAACATGGGAGCTGTAACTTTTAACAAGCCTTAACCAGCACAACAAGGGCTAAGTTCAGATTTAAAGGGATGCAACAAAATGTTGTCGCTCTCAATGAATGAAAGGAATTTAAACCTGGTGTTTAACGAGTCACTTTATCATTTGCAAACATGAATCAATTGCCATCACAATATGTTATTAAAGGACGACAAGGCAGCCCCACACAGTAGATTATTGGGGGAAGGCTGTTCTACAGTGTAACCAATGCTAATTACTCTTTATCTCTGCCAAGGCCAGCTGCTTGCTTTCAGTCTTGGGTAAATTCTACTTCATGGCTGAGGACTTTCAGGTCTTGCCTGTCAACAAAGCTTAACTGCGGCTGCCAGCGCTTTGGTGGTGATGTGCCTTCAGCTGCCCAGACCCTTCTGGAGTGCTCTGCCTTCACACTGCCTGCTCCCAGGAGAGGTTCCTCCTCACTTCAGCTAACAACCAGCTCTCGCTGCTGTAGCTCTGAGCCATGCACAGCAAACAGAACACTAATGCAGTCCCCCAGCACAGGGCTCTGAATAGATGTCTCTTTGCAAGGCTCCTGCGGTGTGTAAATGTCTCCTACCCTTCCTTCTCCCTACTGAAGGACTAAGCGTTTGCATTTCAATAGCTCCTGATCTTTTGCTTAACTTAAAGTTGACCATTCAGCCCAGGCGTAATAAAGCACTAATTAGATAGCCTAGAATGTCAACATTATTAGACTTACAAGTTTTTCCCTGCTTGAAATTCTTTCTTTGCTCTTTGAACAGGAAAGCCTCCCAAATCTCACAAAAAAACCCACGCCAAAACTGGAATTCAGACCTATACAATGATTCTTTTCATTTTTATCCCCTTTTCCCTCTGTAACTTTTGAAGGAAGGTGTTTGGAGGGGGGAAGGGAAAGAGTCTACATTTTCTGTAGGCCATAGCCATTGGCTTTATCCATAAAAGGCCTTTCCCCTGAAAGTTAAACCTTGAGGTTTATGCAGATATATCACTGCATAAAACATTCCCAGACAGTATTTTTGAAATTTTGTGATCAAGAATGAGGGACTGAAACTTACCCCTACAAAGGGATTTTAGCATCTTTAATGATTGCATACCAAAGAACTGGAGGCCAACATCACAGATCTATACTGCCTTTGCCCAGAACAACTAAGGCCCAGTTAAGTCAAAGAAACGTCGTGAAGGAGAACATTAAATATAAGCCATTCACTGCAGTGACACAAAGCCCAACACAGAAAGAGTCTCTCGCTTCAACATGCTGTTAGCGTTTCTGCAAGGATGTTTTTTCCTGTGCCAGGGTATGCTCCAGTGGAAAAATTCCTTCCTAAACCTCTCAGCTTCTAGTAGTCACTAAAGCAAAGAGAGACTACAAATGCTGTCCTGTGCCAATCTGTGCAAAGCAGAAATAGTTCCACTCATGCACAGACTCAGCTTTTATGCTCAGGACAGAACACAGCTTCCATTTTATCTCTGAGTCAACAAACTGTGGCACACAAGACAGATCTGCAAATATCTTAGTTTCAATATTTTCTTCAATATCTGAGCAGCTAGATCCACTTTTATTCTGTGTAAAGTATTACTTATACCTTCTGATTTTAGGGGTTATGTCAAAGCTAATATTCCCATGCATCCATTTAATTTGTAAAAGTAAAGCAAGACAATTTCTAGATGCAAAAACAGAACATGTTGGGCTACTTTTGGCAAAATTTTGCAATGAACTAACAAAACTAGTCCTCATCTAAATAACCTATTCCTAGTTCTTCCATGTTATAATTTAAGATATACAATCCAAACATAACATTTCGCTTTAGGTTACTCTGAAGTTTAATATCTTAGTAAACAAGACCTTGCTCTCAAATTCTTTCTGTACTAGTAAATAAGAAAATCCCCTGAAGTGTAAGGACAGAAGATAGAGAAAATGATATGTTCCTTCCATCTCCATAGTTGCTTCATCTACTCCCGCCAGTTAGGAAGACATCAAATAAAAAGACAAGCAGTCTTGTCATGCATGTTCTGTTGATCAGAAGTCAAATTCACTATACTTCGGTCTCTTATCTCCTTGTGTGGCTGCACAGACATCAGCCCCGTGTCAGATTTCCTATCAGCATCTGTACAAGTAGGGTGTAGGAATTATCCATGTTTGAAGCTAAGTGTCAGTAATCTGTTTTTCAGTATAGAGCCAGCCTTGTTCATCAGTTTCAATCATATTCCCAGACACACTGAAAATTTCTTCTGAATAAATAGTGGGAGAAAGATAAATTGTGTATTTGACAGTGATTTTAATCATGGTAGGCTCCTTTCTTTTCTTCCAAATCCACAACTTAAAGGCGTTTTACCTTACTGCTGGTACTTCATTGTCATACAAGAAGACACATGTAGGCCTTTCTTGCTGTACCTTTATTCTGCCTTGTGTTTCACAGACAAAAGAGAGAATCATGCAATTCTAGGGATACTCAAACTCTCTTACAGCAGCTTGCTGACAGGTCTAGCACTGATAATCATGTTTATTGCTGAATAGAATCTTGGAGCAACAAATTACAAGGCAGTCTATAAACATGAGATTTTGTGTCGTCTGTAAAAGAGAATTAGTAATGATCACATGGACAGAAAGCTGACAGATAAGGCTTTTTGTCCTAGCTTAATAGTAATGAATAATCAAAGTATCCCACATTTTAGAGTGAAAACCCCTTTGAGTTCCAAATAGGAAACTTCAGTCAAAACCTATGGCTTAGACTATGAATACTAATAACCTGCAATAAAATTTATGAGTGTATAATAAAGAATTAGTGGCTGAGTATACATCTCCAAACAGTGATTAGACTATTCATTTTATTCAGTCAATGTGTTTGAGAGTCACTGGATGACACCAGCTGACTGACAGAGGTGCTTTGGGGAATGAGGCCTGAGCATGTTTTAGTAACTATGTACCGAAGTTTTGTCTGACGCAGTTTGTTCTGAGGATGCATTTGCACTCTTCTAGGGAATATATCATTGTCAGGTACCATACTGCCCAGGTACAGGGCTGAGTAAATGGCAAACTGCTCAAAACAGTGCATTTTCTTCAAATTCATAGGGATGTTTCTTTCCAATCTGACCTCTTTAAGAAAGAAATTAAGAAAACAAACAGCTCTGAAAATTGGCTGTTTCAGATGATGGTTCAGCATTTTTAGCCCCTGGTATACCAGTTTTCTAATTTTAAAAAATAATCTGTTTGGGACCATCATACCAGTTATTTTCTCAATGTATAGCTGTACACTCCAGCAGAGTATATACATGTGGTTGGGTTTCATTCTTCTCATACTGAGCAACCTCTCTCTGCATCTTCCTGGTTCTCTGCTCTCAGTGTGTCATAACTCTTCCAGCTCATGCCTCATGAGGTCCTGTAACTCCTCTGTAGTTCCTGGACATTCTATTACCTGGCATGGTTTTGTCCTTGTGAGATAATTACACACTTGGAAACAGACAACCAAAGACTGAGTGGCTTTCCCAGGCTCACACATTAAGCAGTGGAAAGGACATACCAGTTCAAAAGGCCATCTTAACTACCAAGCCACCTCTAATTTACAGAACTGAATAATTTATTTCCATCTCACCTGCACTTCCTTCTCCATTTTGCCTTCTAAGCATTGGAAGGCCTTCTCATTTAACCACATGGGAAACACCTTTTCCCTATTTCAAATCTCTTTGGTGCTTATCTCATTGGCAAAAGCATCTTCACAATTGTGAGCTTGTATTTAGGCCAATAATGAGGCTTAATTTTTCTATAGTCACAGACAACTTCCTGCAAAAACACTGAAAATAAAGTAAGCACGAAGAGATGCTGTCTTGAGACTTGTCTTTGGTGGCAACAACACACTGTGAGCTTTTGATCATCTGCAAGACTTTTATTCACAGATCAGCTTGGCTTCATGTCAGCAATAATGGAAGTGATGTTATTTTCCATTTTCCAATAACACCTTTATGGCATTATGTTATTTTTCATTTTCAGATAATACTGGCAATAAAACATAAATCAAGCCAAAGCTGGGAGAGGACTTGATTGAAAGACAATTTCCCTTGCAGTGAGTGAGTGACCTTTCTTAAAAGTTCACAAGCTGTGCTGGAAACCATTCACTCATTTTATCAAATAACAAATAGGTACATTCAACTTTGACTTGTTGCCAACACCTTGGTTCCTCTCATTCAGTTTCAGTATAATGCACAAACTAACTATAATACTTGATTAGAACTATTCTCTAAAAGTGACCCAAAATCAAACCCCCTATTTTGATGTCAGGATCTGAATATTAGAAATATTCTATACCTTCTCAGCTTCCCTCTGCACCCTGAATTACTGATCACTAGCAGTAAAAGAGGTTGAAACAAACAGGAGTTCCCACAATAGGTGAAACTCTTCTCTCACATGTCTGTATCGTGGATGCAGGCAAACTCTACAGTTTCCGCTTCTCTACCAACTTCTTGAAACCCATAGGGATATACTCCTTACAGGACTTTGATCTTTTAGGAAGGAAGGCAGAACAGGAAACACCAATGTATCTGAGCTAAACAAAGGCAGTCTTAGAAGCACAATAGGCAGAATCCCATTGTTCCCTTCTCTTTCCATTACCCTTTCTGTTCATTTTATCATGTACAAGTACATTTAAGTCCTGTCTTTCTTTAATTAAAGATAAGTCACTGGTTCTATACCTCAAGGATAAATGCCATGAATAATGTTTCGTTCTGTTTTGTGTAATGCAATTCATCTTAGTTAGAATATTTGACTGTATTTTTGCTTGCACCCTTTGGTTGAATGAATACTTTTTCTTTTTTTAGAGTGCAAGCTTTAAACAGATTATGTCTTTTCTGACAGTGTTATACAAGACTCATAAAAATTTGTTTTTGTTACAAATAAAAGTTCATTTTCCCCTTGAGAAAGTCTGTAAAAATAAATTGTTAAATAGAGAAAACTTACAGCAATACCCACTGTATTTTTAAAAATAAAATTTTCAGGTTAGTTATGCAAAATTACTTTAGTGGTAATACTGGAGGTTTTCAAGATGTAATTGGACAGGGTGCTAGATAATCTCATCTAGGCTCCCCTTGCCATGAGAGGTTGGACCAGATGAGCTTTTGAGGTGCCTTCCAACATTGGCTGCTCAATTCTTCACCACTTCCTCCTTTGCCTTTCAAAAGCAGAAGCTTCTCCAGTAAACACTCTCTCCATTTCAATCCTCAAAACCATATTTTTGAAGTTAAAATGAGAAACTGAGGAAAAACTCTAAATACAATGTTCACTGGTGCCAAAAGCTTGTAAGGAAAGCAGAATTCCAGCTGAAACCAGTTTTAATTAACATAATTGGTACCATGTTTTTGAGATGACTACAATTCTTGAATGATCAATGCAATGACTATAAATACACACTGAACACCAAATTTGGTCCCTAATCTTCATAATCTGCTGTGTAAGAAAAGGTATTTTTTGGGCCATGTAAGGATGTGCAAGGTTACTGTCACGGAGTACAATGTAGCTCACAGCACACATTCTAGAGCAGCTTAACTCTTAAACTACATTGTAGCATAAGTAATACATTTTCCATTTAAAAAGTCGAGAAAGCATTCCTGAAATTTTCATTTAAAACACTTAATACATTTTATGGCAATTTTTTTTTAAAATAAAGTATTCATACAAGGTTTTGTGGGATTTACTTATCACCAGTAATTACAAACCTGTGAATCCAAGTGCAAGCTTATTCCTAGGCATGGATTGTATTTAGGTATGGTGACATATTCAAGCTTTAGTATCTAAAGTTAGAATTCCAAATCCATGCACTAAAGAATAAAAGAACATACTGATTTTAGACTGTACTCATTCTAAGCAATGAACAGAACAGATAAGTGTAAAAATACAGGTGGGGAGGCAGGGAAAAGAGGCATAGAAATCACAAAAATTGAAACTAGTACTATTTCTAGGAAGTCAACATTATAGAATTGATGAATGCTGGTTAGGTAAAAGAAGGAGGAATACTTTCTGCATTGAACTCAGGAAAAAGAAATCAGTTGCACCATTATAGTACATTGAAGTTAAGTGAATCCAGCAAAGTAAGAATAAAACAGAAACAGCCCCAAAACACAATGTGATTGTGACTCTGG
Source organism: Orthonyx spaldingii (assembly GCA_013397795.1). Lineage (NCBI taxonomy): Eukaryota > Metazoa > Chordata > Aves > Passeriformes > Orthonychidae > Orthonyx > Orthonyx spaldingii. The sequence goes on from VZTJ01004198.1 coordinate 1,049,773, forward strand.
AGTGGATAAAGAGCTCAGTGGATTATTCAAGGTGCAGACATAATGGAAACAGGTCCAACGGCATATTTCTGTGAAATAAAAGAGCAGTAATAGCAAGGCTGTTATCTTAGCTGAGTTTAAATAGCTGAAAATTGGAGAAGAGACAAAAATGTGACAGAATGGAGCTCCTGCAGCTCTTTGATAAACGGTTACAAGGAATGTAACTGTCCTGGTAGACCAGACCCAGGCTAGTGAATTAGTATGAAGAACCATTCCTAGGCAATGAAACACAATTATCTAAACCACTGTAATGACATTATAGCCTGACACAGCTTTGACTCAAGATATTTAGCCCTTCCCTAAATCCTGGGCACAGCCCAAGAATCAACATGGACAAATAAACATTACAAGATATAATCTACAAATAACTTTTCTATTTTGAAGACTAAGAGAGATCAACAGTACGGACAAAGTTACTTTGTGATAGTCAGCCTAAGTGCTCAAGATGTTAATTTATTGGTATAAAGATATAGTTCAAATTTCAAAAGATTTGTTCATCACTTCAGTGGAACTTAGACCCAAAAACTGTTGAGCTGCAGTGATCCAGAAAAAAATTCAAGAGAACTATGTGCTTTGGCTGTGTAAGAGGGTTATAAGCTATTTTATAATAATACTAATGTGTAATGCACTTTTACTATGAGCTGGAAAAACGTCTCTGCAATTAGTTCGGTGAATTGGGTATTCCAAAATAAAAGAATTAATAGCAAAAATACAATGATTAAACCATGTCTAACATGGGAGGGAAAAAGTTTGGCCTCAAAAGTGCTCCCTGAGGAACAGAACACTGAGGAACAGAACTCTGCCTCATAAAGAGGCGTGATGAGCACAGAGGTGGAGGTACATTGCACTCTACTGTTAAATGTTTTTTCTGGGAAGCTACTGGGTAAACCATGTTAAACAGAGCAGTGGAACAGGCATAAATGGCAAAAGGCATGATGCACAGCCAGCTGCTAACTCATGGAAGCAGATAAAGTTACTCACAGATAAAATTACACCTCTACTTTCCTTGAAACAAGGTGCATATTTACACCACACTGAGCACAGCAATGACATGAAAGCAATTAATGAGACTCTATGCCATTTTATAAACTGTACTACACTTCTTCTTTTACCCAGAGATAATTTCATCCATCATTGACTGCAGGCACCTCGGGAAAATCTATGGGAACTGCAGCTAAGCACAGCACTGCATAAGAAGTTCTAGCTAAACAGCAGACAAAAGTAATCTCCTTCTTAGCCTGAAATTAAAGAGAAGGCCTTATGAACAGAAAATGAAATTTCTGCACCTGCAGTTTGTCAGTAGGTCTAGTCTAAACAATTTTTGGTCAGAAAAAAACAGGAACCTGTCTTCCTGACATCATCTATTACATGCATTAAATCTAGTGCATTGCTCTGATAAATACTACTTTAGCTTTTATAACTAGTCTGTTTCTGTCTGTACTTTCACCTACATAAAAATGCATTAACTAGATATCCTGTACTCTTGTCCAATTCTGACTTTGCTTGTTCTGCATTTATTTATCCTCCATTAGACAGGTAACTGTAAATACATTATTACCACAATCCAATCACAGCCAATATTGTAGAGCTTTTGGGAAAATATTTCACCTCCTCGTTTGCAGCAATTGACTTGATAAAGTACCTCATATGCAGCCCTTGTATTTTATTGTAAAGTTATTAGCGTGATTGGTTACTAGGATATAGGATCTGAATATCTTCAACTGGAGAAAATTGCTACAGGAAGGAAGGTACTTTGCCTTCCTCTGAAGCAGCCTAATTTGATGTGGTGCAGGATTTTATGTGAGATGTATATTCCATTCATGTGGGAGATGTATTTTTCTAAACATTTTCCTGTGGGGGCTGTGTCTTTAAATAGGATGGACCTGCTAGAGCTGGCTGTGTCACTCAGAGTCTTACAGAGCATAACTCAGATCTACCAGGCTTCAGGCATGCAGCAGCTTTTTGCTTGTTTCTCCTCTCTGAACACATATCAAGCCAGGAGCATTGTCGACATCTGGAAAATGAGGTAACAGATTTTATCAGACAACTACCGGCCAAGTCAGATACGCACCCACAGCAATCTGGGATGGTCACTATGGCCCAGGAACTCGCTGATAAGCAACCCCTCCTCCGAGGTTGAAAAGGCAGAGACCAAAGACGTTGTTAAACCAAGGAGTGCTACTGTCCCCTGAGAAAACCATTGATCCCTCAGATCAGCAAACACAACCAGGAGTCAACAGTCTCCTGTCATCTTGTTCTTTGTATTAGTGGGTCTCAAAAAAATAACAGTGCTGGATGCTTGGGTACTATCACACTAAAACATCAGGGATTTGATTGAATTTTAAATGGAAGTAGCACTGAGCACTTCTGAAAATTATCATCTCCTAATGTCATAAAACTGTCTGAAATACTCAAATTTGCATTCAGATCAGCAAAACATCTTCATCAAAATTCCCTGAAAACATCAACATTTCTATATGGTAAGTATGCTAGACTGGATGAGAATTTACCCATTTTCTTAATTCAATAGCTTCATGAATCCACCCTTCCTACTTTTTTCATACAAATTTATATCCCACATATAATAATCTCTCTAAGAAATTCTTTCTACCTGCTAGATTGCCGCTCTTAGCCTGTGGTCTACTATGTTACTTAAGGCAAGTTTCACACTTTTGAAAATAGTTCATTTGCAACAGCCAGCCATTTCTGTTCATTCAAGGATTTGATACAGTGCTAGTTCACTTAGTTACCGTGTGCCACAAGATTTTTATATGTCATGTAACATCCTTGGCCTTTCCTGGGAGCTCTGAAGTGACTGCTCTGCACTTTGTAAGCCTGCTTCTATTCCTCAGCTTTCTCCTTTCCTCTTTTAAAGCTCAAGAATCACAAAATATTCTGCAGGAATAAAAGGCCCCAAAGGTGCACATCCCACAAATTCCATGTAAAATATAATTTTATCCAACCTTGTGACAATAAGGACAGACAATTCATTTTAGTTTTCCTAGTAGGAATGTGGGCAGAGGTTATTAGAGCTCGAAATCCTGGAGCAATATACTGTATCAAAGTACAAATCCAACTTCCCTCATAAACAAACTTTCTCCTCTTAAGAAACACTTTGATTCACAATTCTATTGAGCAAAATAAGCATGAATACTCAAATACAATCCTTATGATTCGCAAGAGGGAAGGTAAGAGAAAACATCCCCTACAGCAAGACATAGAGATAATGCAGTAATGACAGTCTCTGTTTTGTTAGTCCACTATTTACCCCTGTAACCTTTCATCATCACCTGAATACTTTTGCCAGAATGATTGCAAATTTCTATTCTGTGTCATTTAATGCAACCTACCTCATTATAATCCTCTTGACAGCACAGAATAAGAGATGATCTGACAGAGTGAGCTGCCAGAAATAAAAGATATTTAGCAGAAGAAAGCCTCTTTAAACAATATATTTCTGCAGGGAAATTCTTGGAGGACAAGAGCAGTAGCAGAGTAATTCTTCAACAGTTAAGACATGAAATACAGACTATTGTGCAAAGCACAACTTGCCAAAATCATATGGAAGACTGAAACACAACACTATGACAGATTTCTAAGGCATCAGGGCTATCCAGCAGTGTTCTTATGCAACAATCCTAAATGGGATATCTGTCAGTTAAACGGGAATCTGTCAGTTTAATGACAAACTCAGGCTAAATGTCTGAAGCTCCTTGAATTTTTGGGATGATTAAAAATTGAAAATTAATGCAAATGTAACCATTTGGTTGATGAAATTTTGAGCCTGCTCATTGCCAGAAACTTATTAAAAGCTTATTAAATGTATCTTTAGTATCTATGCACCTACAGAAGATCACCTAGAACTTGCATTTTTGAGTTTGATCATTACTGCAGCAGATGCTATTACTTTTCCTCAGTAGAATCAAACAGGTCCAAGAGCAATTTGGTTTAGTCTAGATCAGCACTTTCCAAGACATTAAGTCTATTTGGAGCTGGATCATGTTTTTTGAGGAGTTATGCTGTTCACATCATGTCCTGAAACATCTTTAAACTGCAAATCGCAATGTGAAGAAACTGTCATTTCCAGCTAATGACAACTTGTTTTATGAGTCAGGCATGATACAAATTAATTTAGTAGTTTAAAATAAATGTTGGATCTTTGTTTTGGGGTTTCCTACTTTTGTATCTTTGCAGTTGCAATGTTAGCTGGTATTTTTGCTAAAGCACAGCTTCCTCTTCTTATAAATGAAATTCAGGAATCACATGACTCCATCATCTGAAATCTAAACAAATTGTTGGGTATTTAAACTATATTACATTTTAAACTAGACTGAGAAATTAATTAAATGGGCTGATTTACATGATAGGTGGCATAAACAGTTGAAAATTTACTTTCCCTCTAAGAATTACCTTAAGAAAGCTGATCCTGTGCTGTTGGCACTTAGCCAGTGAGGAATTATGGTGTTCTTTGTTGGCAGAAACAATCCATCAGTCCCCGGAAGAAAGACACTACATCTCAGCAAAGAAAACAGCCCACACTATTACCACCCTGCTTCTGCCATGCTCCATGGTAGAATGGGATGTCACGTCCCATTAGCAGTGTGTTAATGACATTTACCTTGAAACAAAATTTTCAATTGTCAGAGCTGGTGAGTATTGGATTATGGTTGATCTTAGGCTTACAGGGGGATCTTGGTGAGTTAAAAATTTCTTTTTCTTCTTCATATTCCCAAATAAAGCAGGTTGTTCAAAGTAAGGCTTTAAAACAATAGCCGTATTGTCGTGGGATGAAACATGACTCTAAAGCAATCAATATTTCCTCAGGCATTCAAGCAAGAAAAATTATTTTGGAAGCAGTCAATCAACTTCTTCATACCAAGAAATGACATTATGTCTAAATCACAAGTAATCTTTCCTGCCTGTAATGCCTTATAGTACTGCATACTATTCATTTGCACTCATTTCTGCTAGAGATTAAGAAAGACCAATTAGAAAAATTGTTCCAAGAGGCAGATTTTCTCTTTTCTAGAAACAAGACATGTTTATGGTTTGGAAGACCTGTTTCCTCACATTACATAGCATTATATAGGGCTATAGTAGCCCCTTTTCTACCTTGAAGGGTCTAAAAAGATTCATTTTCAAGTGAGTCAAATTTAACAATGAACAGCAAATATACTTAGCAAATAGCTGTCTAAATAGAGATTAACAGACATATGCATTTTCACAAATCATTTTGGCATCTGGAGTCGGATTTTTCTATTTTGCCTTCCCTACATCTTCTTGAGCCAATTGTAGGAGAAATAGCTAGAGAAGCAACATTGGCAACATACTGGAAAAAATATGGTTACAGATGGTATAAAGAATACTATCCTGTTGAAAATCTGTAAAGACTTGGAGCAACAGACAAAAAGAATGAGATAAAATTACTTTATAAAATCCAAAAGCATTCTAGCTTAGTAGCTTTATCTCCAGAGTTAACAAAATACACTTGAATTTTAAAGGTAGAGCTTGTAACAGGTCATGTTCTTAGCAGTGCTGACCCAAGGTGAAGCCCAATTTGCATCAAGCTATATTGGAGTCAATACCTTCAACAGGGTAATATTATATTCCCTACTTTTAATAATGTTCTCAGCTTGACACCATCAAATTCTTATATGTTTCTTTAGACTAAAGTAAAGTTTGTATTCCTCAAAAGTCATTACATATGACATTTGCATTGCCTTTTTTTTACCTTATATTTTTTAATAATACAAGAGACAAGGTTTATTGGAACACAAAATCTAACCTACGAATATCCAGAATGACCATCTGCCAGGAAAAGAGTGGACCCTTCACCAGTGCTCTCATTAACAACATTAATGTTCTGTGGTTTCCATAGAGGTGTTTAGATGCTGACACAAATCTGAAATGAATGAAGACTGTGGGAATCTGTGCGTAGGTGTGCAATAGCCAGGCTGCTGAGAGTTGAGCGTGACTGATGTGCAGATAGCAGGCTATGCGTGGAGAATGATAAACATGGGGGGGGAAAGATTAGTGCACATGGGAAAGGGAACTTGCTTTCTGCTGCCTGACTTTGCAGCACACCCCCTCTCCCAAGGTTATCTCCTCTCTCCACTCCCCATATTCGATTACACTTGACAGTGATGAGTGCTTCAGCCAGATGAGACACACTTGTTTTGCTGAAAAATCCCAGAGGACTTTGAAAGACAGAACAATCCCCCAGCCAAGGAACAACTTAGGTCTCCAGGATACAAGCTGGGCATTTTTATTTTTTCTTTAGAAATGGAAGTTCAAAGCAGCTGAGGTTATTTGTAGACTGAGGTCAAACCCAGCAAATATCCAGATTGTCAGTTTTAAGGGATGACTTAATCCAAAAGTCCTGCTGCACCAATGTAAAGCATTTGCAGGACCAATCCTTCCTAGGACTTCTGTTTTCAGTGAGCCACTTCAGTCACCAACAGTGTAAGATATTCCTCAAGGCTGGCCAAGAGACACAGACAGACACCACAGAGCAAACACAAGGCTCTGGCAGGCAAGGACTCAGAGACACCTCTGGGAGCCCCCAGCCCTGGCTGCACCCTGACAGTGTTCCTCTGTAGGTTTTGAATTAGCAAAAGGACATCAATGGCCACTTTCTCTCTCTGTCTCCCTGTTAACGGTCTGGGGGCTGTGAAATTTTGCACAACTGTTGTTGGACTGTCAGGGAAGGATTCTGAAGCCCATTCCCAAGCCCCTTCTGTTATTTTGTGTCTTAGCATTAGAAAATATTCCCCATACAAAAGGACTGAATAAGCTTCTTTCTCCAAACTCATGGCTTATATCATTCCATGAAGGGAGGATGAGCAAGACCAGTTAAAGATGTCGAATTCACTATAATGGTTGGTCACTTTAACAAAAAATCCTATATTCAAACACAAGTGGCCATTCCATTTTACTGTGTTCATGACTTTTTTCTCATGAAAGTATTAATTTCTTTAATTAATTACTTTCCAAATCAAAATATGTGCACATGTATGTACATTTATATGTGTGTGTATGCACATACAACATAGGGCAAGTTTAAATTGGATATTGGGAGGAAATTCTTTACAGTAGGGTGTTGGGAGACTGGAACAGGTTGCCCAGAGAAGTTGTGATGTCCCATCCCTGTAACTGTTCAAGGCCAGGTTGAATGGAGCTCTGAGTAACCTGGTCTAGTGGAAGGTGTCCCTGGCCATGGCAAGGGAGTTGTAAATAGATGACCCTTAAGATCCTTTCCACCGCAATCCAGTCTGTGATTCTGTGAAATTTAGTAAAATTTCCAGATTCTCAAGAATTTATTACAATCCATAGAAATTTGTTTCAGAGGAACCTACTGTCTTTATTTAAAGTGTTACATTTTATTTTACACTGGGCAGTTTTCCACCTACTAGCCTCTGGTTATTTTATGTCTAGATTTGAGGTGATAAGGGTATTGATAACAAGGGTTTAAAACATGATGAGGAAAGCAAGTGGCACGAATAGCCATTAAACTTTCCAAAGCTCCTATTATTTTTCAAGTGTTGTGACTCTTTTAATATGTTCTACCCGAGTTCAATATAGATGCACACTTCATAGACTCTTAGAAAATTCTTGAAGTTACCTGGCAGTATTTCTGTGGCAGTGTCTGTTATTCATTAAAGTTGAACTGGAATGTACTGGAGGATTTAATCCTTGTTCTGTTTGGTACAATAAAAATATTGTCCACATAAAGTTACCAACAAATTAAGTTAAACAACCAATGACCAACTGAGCAATGGTATCAGTCTTGCCCTAGATTTTGCTTTTACCTGTTGGAGCATCAAATTTACAAATACTTGCCTCATTACATTCTTTCTCTCACCATTCTGAGACATGTGTCCCTCACACTGAATGAATTTTAAAATATTCAGTTAAATCCCATAAAAGGGCAAGGCCAAAGATTTCAGTCACATTAGTGCTGAAATTCAAAGTTGAGCCTTGACTGTACTTTCTTTTCCTACTGCTGCTGAGGTTATTGTTAGCAATAATTTTACTGAGAAAAGAAGAACGTGGAGTAAAAAAAAACTTCAAAAAGAGAAAGAACGAGTGGTTAAATAGCATTGTTCTGCAAGATATACTTAGAATCAATCATTTTACTGTTTTCTCAGTCACACTAGTGATCATAAATCCTGTATCTTTCTCCAAGCTCAGTGGTTGTGCCAGCCTTTCATTCTGAGAAGCTTTGTGTGTCCTGTACAGGACTTCACAGTAGGATTATGGTTTCAGGAGGAAGGTCTGCTCAAAGAGGGGCAGGAAGTGAAAGAAGTTTTGTTTGGTACAGCATACCAAAGTGTGTGAAAGGAAAATAAGCCATGAAGAGAGAGAAATGGAAAAAGAGGTAGAAAAAACCGGAGTTATTTGTAGTTCATGACAGACATGTTTTTCAATGAGGAGTTCTTCCGCCTTGACTTGCTTTCATTTGGTAACCACAACTGGAATTCCATTGGGCTAGTTTGGAATTGACAACTAACACCTGGAAAAAATATTTTTCACCCTGCAAGATCCATAAGCAAAAGAGGTATGCATACAAAGCTGACAAATATTTTGACTCTCTAACCTCCCAGTTATATGTTTGGCAGTGGCTAAACAAGATCTGAAAATGAAGTCATGTTTTTTTTCTCTCATGTCAGCTCACTGGGAAAAAAATACATTTCTCATAAGAAATGCAATAGTCTTTCTCCCTTCCTCATACATGGAGGTCCTGACATATAATCACTGCACATTTGCATTTGGCTGAAATTCACCAGTCTGCTTCTAAGATATAAAGGAGCTTGAGGGGAAGAATTTGTTAGTGAAAAGATCTTACCAAGAAGAACTGTTACAGAGTTTTGCAATGGCCTCTCTGCTCTGGAAAAAAAACGAAAACCAAACCAACAAACTAAACCAAGCAAACAGCCCCGTCCCCCCCAAAACACCACAAAACCAAAGAGAGTAAAGAGCAGCCCAACATTTTCCATGTCAACATTGGTTAAAAATAATGGGAAAACAAGTTACAAGATGCTGTGGTTACAGAACCCACTCTACTACTGAAGGCATGAGGCGTCATGAGATGCAAACCTCTGCTCTGTATCTGCACCTTGCAGCTGTTAGAAGCAATGAGTGATGGATTCCAGAACCTTCTTCTGAGTTACGAATTCAATGTCAGTCCAGAGGCATTAATCATTGCCTTTCAAGAAGCAAGGTCTGGTTTTTTTTCTGGTGAGAGGAAGGGACTACTGTTAAGTTTGCCCCGGGATGTTGTGAAGATCTGCCTCCTTCAACAGCCAAGTTCTTGCACATTGTACAGTGATCAAACTTAGTGGGAGCAATAACCCCAAATCTCCTGACGGCTGGTGAGTAACAGCTGTAAGGAGGAGCTTCTGAGCAAGCCCACTCTGGCTGGGATGCAGGGAGGAACTCAAAAGCGGCACTTCAATAACTTAATGTAGCCAGTTATCCTTCCCCATACCCTGACACCTTTTTTATTTTTAAATCGAGGCATGGCTAAACATTGGCCACCTCCCCAGCTCAGGCTGGCAAAGTAATGATGCAGAGAGTGGCTGATAGCACAGTTCACCTCTGTCTCCACATTAGAGATGAAAGAGTCAGTATTTTGGGCAAACCAAATCAGGATAAGCCAAAACCTGACTACTCAGAGGAACTTCCAACTGACAAATAGATCAGAGATCTCTCTCTATCCTAAAGTGCTCTTGGGCTAAAGACAAAATGGAATGTTTCAAAATGCAGGGCTCAATTGATATATCGGCAATGCAATACTGCAGATATAATAGACTGTTGGACCATGATATACACATTTGTATTGGTCTTTCCACAGACAGAATTCTAACAAAAACATTTAAATACTTTAAATGGTGATATCACTAAAACTCAAAAACTGTGTATGGTTCTAGATATTCAATATACAGATACATGTGGATAATATTATAACCATAATTACCTGTTTTTATGATTGCAATGGTTTGACATCAATGAAACTCCAAAACTGTGTGTCGTTTTATATAGTAAATATATAGATACATATGGATGCTTTTATAACCATAATTACATGTCTTTATAATTGCACTGGTTTGTGTACACACACACAAAAATGTGGTGCTTAATAGTCCTTCTCCCAAAATATCAAAGGCAAAACAAAATACATAGTTTTTCACGTTGTGTTGTCCCTTTGGGGCAGTTCCTACACTCTTTTCTCAGGGTTGGAGCTCTAGACACAGCATCCAAGCACCAGGAGAGTAGCAGGTACTGCAGATTGACTGTAATCAGAGCCTTGTTCCCTTTTAAGAGAATTCAGTGGGTGTTACAAATTGAAAGATTTTGGCTTAACCTGGTTTTATACCTATATTCACAAACAATACTGCCTCAATCACTTTCAATCTCAAGTGTACATGACTAACTGGTAATTTCCTGCATTTGTGACATGCCATGATCTTGCTTGATGCTGTCAAAGTTTGTGACTACGCAGAAAAGCAGTGGCACGTTGATAGTGAATGACCCCCGGTAAGTTATTTTGAAATTGCTAGACTTTGCTCTGCAAGTTTAGTCTCTCATAGCAACATGGGCAGCATATCATTCTGTGCTGCCTTCATTAAAAGAAAACGATTCCGTCTTTCAGTTAAAAAAAAAGAAAAGCTGTAACTGTTGAAGCAGCATGCACCTAATAAGCTACTTCTAAATCTGGCTCCATCATTTCAGTCTGTGGACTAGCAGAACAGAGCTTGCAGAATCCTTCTCAAGTAAGTATTGCTTTCTCTTAACTGCATGTTTTTATTTTTTTTATTTAAAATTTATAACAGGTAGTAAAGAAGTCTTCAGCATTGATTTAGTGGTGCTGCAATATGACAACTGGATGCCTGCTTTAAACATGAATTAACATGCTCTGCTGTTTCATTTGGCAGACATTACTGTCTTTAAAAGGAAATAGTTAATACATTAAGGTACATGACAGCAAATTATATAGATGAAGCTTCCCAAAGCTGCAGTGCTGGAAAGCTAATGAAATGATTTATAATTGTCTGTCATGATAGGGTTTTTTTAAATGAGTTATGTATCTTCTATTTGCATAATGCACATCATGGAACATGTCTGTTTGATCTCATCAAAACTGGAATATGTATTCTGAATATGCTACTGGCCATTAAGTATGAAATTAGCAAAATAATTTATATCTTCAAGGAAGGAAAAATTCAGGCAGTGGCATTAATATTAATAAAGCTAATATGTACACATTAAACCTAGCTCAGGTTTGTATTAAATGATGAAGGAAAATATATGTAGTGCATGACTTTGTCTAATTATACAAAGTATTAGTCAAACATTGCTAAACCAAACAGAGTATAGATGAAATAATTGTTTGTATGTAAAACAGCATAAACACATAGCATTTGCCAAAACAAACAGCACATACTGTAGCATGCTTTCTACAAGAGTATTTAAACAGCTCTGATGGACATGTCTCTTTAATATAATGAATGAGAAGGGACAAGGAAGGAAAATAAATAACAATATTTTGCTTCATGTTTAAATTGCAACTGTTGTAATAGAAAGGAGTTAGGAATAGGCAATGCACAGGGCTACTTTTACATTTGGTATGCAAACACACACATATCCAAATGCAAACAGACCTTTTTTTTTTTCTTATTTAGTCATAGCTGCTTATCACCAATTCCTGTGACATGCAACTCTGTGCAAACATGCAGGTTTGCAGCACTCAGCAGAAATATATTGTAGCTGCATCTGAGACATTACAGCACTGGAACTAATATTCTGGAAACATTTTGCACAAGCATATCCTATACTTGCAAGTAATATTATTTATCATAGTTTTTCATGTAGGGAAAATTATGTTGCAAAAAAAATCACACTGTTTAATTAACTTCCACAGAAAATTACAAAAATACTTCCCTCCTGCTCAAGTTATCCATCCCCCAACAACCCATGGTACAGCAGTCAAGAAATTACCATTTATTTCTCTCAGTAATTTTCAAATTACTCAGAACAACAAATTTTAAAACATACTTCCAGCCCAACTCATTTATGTGCAGGCAAGCTTTTTTTAAAGCAAACTTTTTCAGAACATATTGAAGCATGGAACTGGAACAACCATTTCCTTATTTATTGTGTAATAGAAATAGAAAGTTTTTGGCAGATTATGTATATGCAAAGATAAAGAATGGAAACAGATAAAATTACTGTGTTATGGTGAACAATAATAAATCCCTCCTTTTGCAAGCAACATTAAGCTTCCCAAGTGCCACCTCTGAAAAGCCTAATAAATTAGAAGCCAATAATGGAGAGGTTTAGTCTGACATTCCACAGCCCCTCCCAAAATCTCAGGAAAACACAGCATAATAATAACGAGACCAATTGAAATTTATGGTACCGTCCCTACAAGACTAAAGGAGACATCAGTGAGCAGAAATGCCACTAACAAGCTTAGACCATTTCCACAGCTGTTGTTCTTTATCTGCTAGAGGAAGCAACCCTTGGTAACTATTTCAGAGACAGACTAGGAGAGTGAGGAAGAGGTAGAGAATTGCTTTTGGGAGGCCTTCAAGGAGAAATGGTGACTTTATGATTGAGGAGACAGCATTGCCAAGGTGAAAAGGCTTATTCCTTCCTTATACTTTGTGATTTCCTAATCCTGCAAAAGAATGAACCTAATGAAATCCCAAAAACTTAGCACAGGTCTATTGCTCTTATGAAGTCAAAGCCTCTATGAGAGGGGGTGGGGAGACAGGAATTGATCCACTACAAAGAACTGTGAATTTTTGTATTATGCTCTGGAATAACTTGGTCTAACACAGAATTCACTAATTTGAATAAGCTCATTGGACAGGGGAAAAAAGAGAGAGAGAGAGAGAGAGAGAATATCATAGCAACATCTTATTCCGTTGTGGTTTATGCATTTAACAAAGGCTTACCTTCCAGTCTTAAACGCTCCTCTATGTTTAACATTTAATTAGCAGAATTCCATATTCCTGCAGCTATAAAAAAAAGATGACAAGAGAAACACTGCCGTACTGAAGGATCTCTTCAATAGTTCTGGAAGCATCAATGGAAGGACTTTGGCTAGCCTTAGTTCACCACTAATGTGGTATCAGATCAGAAAGGGGTGTTATATGGTCTCAGAGACAGCAAGGCCTTGTAGAGTGTGGCATCCAGCATAAATTTAGGAAAGGATCAAAGTAAAATGAACTGGTATATAAAATAACATTAATTTTAAAATATAACATAATTAATGAGTGGGAAATATTTTCATTCCACCTGAAGAAAAAGGCAGTGTATTTTTATCCTAAACCTGATTTTGTGTGAGAAACTAATTTCATTCCTCCACTCATTTTTCCTCTCTACTGTCTTAAGTTTTCTCATGCCTTTTTCCCCTCTTCTTAATGATGATAATAATAATTATTATTATTATTGGGAAAAGAGAGAGAAAAGAGAGAGAAAAATGAGGAAGATTTTTACCTAATTTGGAAAACCACATGACACTGCCAGACTACCTCAAAGAAGGACCTGTTTAAAGACTAGACTCAAAGGATTTGACACTTTCCTAAAAATACACATTTTCAAGGAGCAGTGGAAGAAACTAAGACTCCTCATCTGTGTATTCTCAGAAGGATCAATTATTTTACTGTCTTTTCACCAAGCAACTACAAAGTGCACTGGAGACACAGAATCAAATGCTAGTGTAATGCAGATGACCTACAGCTCTGCCCATCCTACAGCACGGCTACAAAAACGGTACAGCGTGTGAAGAAGAGCTCATGGAGCAGCTGGCTAAAGCAGAAACTGAGCAAGAAAAAGATGATGTTGGCAGAGGATAGAGAACATTTTGAGGACTCATTCACAGTCAAGGTACGCAGCCGCGGTTGGTCACTTAAACGCAAAACTGATAAAGAAACTGTTATTCACAGATGCTGTTAACTTCTGTTAGCTAGGAAGCTCTGTCTCTCTTGGATGGGGACAAAAATTTCTCAGGCAGGTGATATCACAAGCTTTTAGTGCCAAGTTCCAACATGGAAGAAAAGCTGTAGTGTTTATGCTCTGAAGCTTGGCCTATCTAGACCGTTAATCTGTTCCTTACACTGTAGATCAGCCTCATATCATTTTGTATTCCTCTCTTCCAAGCAGTCCATTGTCTGGACTGTTGACAAATGAAATATCACTTAAAACACTTGGAAAAAACATTAGTCGGCAGCTTCATTTGTCTGGCTTTTCTCAGCAAGAGTAAAATTTTTCTTCATGGGAGAGAAAAAGTCCCTGTAATTAAGAGTAGCCAAATGTCAGTAGCTAGTGCCACAAGTGCCTTGTGTATATCTTTGAAAAACTTTAAAGATATGCACAGTAACTTGTGTCCACAGTGCCATTTTCTACTGCTAGGGAGAAGAAAACACAACAGCCAACAGTTTACAACCGATATTAATTTGGCTGCTTGCACAGTAATGGAAGGTGCTCTGACAGGATGACGTTGAGTGCAGTAAGGTCCTGTGCCCAATGGACTGTTGTACTTGAATAAGAAAAAAAACCTGGTATATGAAAATATTTTGTGCTTGCATTTTTCTCTTTAATTTTTCATTTATTTTTAAAGCTATAAATGTAGCTTGCATTTTAATTAGGTGTCTGTCTCTAATTTTACTGCAGCTGTAGCATTTGCCAGAGAACAGTGGCTCTGTTTTCAGGGTGGTGCAGGATTTATACCAAAAAACCATCTTTCTCTAATGCTTAACACTTCTTACAGACCTACCACAGCTCTGTCTAGTATACAGCTATAAATTAAATGAATCAGACTTATGGATGTTGACAAGAAAGATGACACAGCAATTTGTTGCATTCAGTTTAGTCACCCTGTAGCTGTAAAACAGATAAATGTTTTACTCATCATGGTGGAGAGGTTGATTAATGAGAATTTAGAGTAATTTACATCCATTATATCTTCAGATTTAGATTCAAGGTTGAATGTAGACACTGTCCACCATGCAGATTCCTGCACAGAAACATGTCTCTGCTCTTTAAGACACCACAGTAGCTTTTCATCTCCTTTTCATGCCAACAAAATCTACCATTTCTTAAGAATCCAGACTGATTTAATGGTGCCAGTACTGGTCCAATTTTCTGTTTGTCATAAGACATTACAAATCTGCCAACAACTGATAGAGAAAGGAAAAACCCATTTTAACTTGTTCCCATTAGCAGTCATGCATTAAAATAAAAGAACTGAATTTTCATTCTACTGGTCCTGAAGACAGCTAGATCTTACAGTCTTAGAGCAAATGTGTGCTTAAATTCTCCTTTGGGCTGAAGCACTTTCAAGCAGAACCTAGTGAGGTAAAAGCAATAGATACAACACTGACTGCATCTCCACTCCATTAGAAATTGTTTGTCCAAAAGAAAACAGAAATGGTGAAAGTAATGTTTAGTGAAATGGAATTTTTGCTGTCTGAGACCTAGCATCCTAGAAATAGATACTATTCTCATGAATTTGAAAATGTAGTAGAATTTCTGGAGAAAAACTAAATAGAATAATGCTGAGAAGAATTTAAGCAAACACTGTCTTGCTGATGAAACTGGACTAGGCAACCTTATATTAAAGGCAAATTTGTATTTGACAACCATTACAGAAAAAAAAAAAGAAAAAGAAACCATCTGTTAGAAGAAACCCAGAGAGGAACATCTGTATTATTTAAAGGGATAAATTGAAGTGCAAAACTAAAAAGTCCCATAAAACACTTCCAAATTAACTGCATTAAGTGTGAAGAGGACTGGTTAAGATGTGATAAAATTTTCATTAAAAGCAGGGGGGAAGAGAATATCTGAGCAAGAATGGGCACTGGGAGAGTTGGGATACAACTGTTTTAAGACTGGAGTATCTACTGAGGGATGTACACATCTTTAGGGCAAACTGAGAACTTTGCACTGAATGCCATTCCTACAAATTCTAGTAAGTTTGGCCCTGGTGCTTAGGCAATATTTCTGAATAGTTGAAAGGCTGAGTGAGAACTGGGAACACGAATACAGGAAATACACACCATTATAATGGAAAACTCATTCTTTGCTTCAACAAGAACAACATGGGCAACAGTGTTGTTATTCATCCAAAATCTTGGAGTCTACTCACTGACTATAAAAGGCTCTGGAACCAGCCTTTATTGCAATTAAAATAAACATCAATATTGTTTAAAAATCAGCTTTACTTTTTTTTTCATTAATAACTTAGAAGTTTCTTATGAATCTCAAAAGATAAAAAACCTTTATATATGTTTGGGTTTTTAATGTAGATAATCTGCTGAAGATGTTCATGTATCAAGAGACATGCTTTTAGATACAGAAAAACTTAGTACTAAAACTGTTGAATATTGTCTGCTTTGACCCCAAAATGATCATATCTTCCAGAGCTCTACAGAAAGTAACTTCTAGTTGTCATAACAACATCCTTCAGCAAACACAAGATAGCTTGTACTTGCTTTTAATACAATTAGCAAAAGTTAACATCTCCTGAAGATTAAAAACCAGGGATGTTATTTAAAAGGAAGGGTGGAATTAATATTTTTTAATTCCCACAAAATTCAGCTTTTAATTTAAAATCTTCAGACAGTGGTCTGTAGAAAGTTTCCATTGCATCAAGTCATATTTGCAGGTAACTGTTATGCTCCATGTTTATACAAAATACGCAGGTTTCTAATAATGTCTTTGTAAAATGACACTCAGAATATAAATAAGCCTAAATTTAGAAAAATCCTGATGTGTTTTCCTAAGTAACAAGTTTACTAGACAAATTCCTGAATGCTTCAATCCTGTCAAATGCAATACTAAGCCATTATGAAGGTCCCATCTAAGCTATGATCTTATTGTTCCATTATAAATGTTCCAGATTCAACAGTCAGTTTATCAGGAAAGGATCAGCGTCACTCTGTTTACGTTCTTGTATTAACACTAAGATAGAATAGAACATCTCAGCCATTGCAACACACAAAATTACAAACTGTATCCACTCGAGTCCCTAGAAATGGTTCACTTATGAGCAGGTGTTGACGGTATCTGGAGATGTCATCTTGATCAGGGTCACATTATGCAAGATTGGGTATCATAGAAGTACATCGAAAAATACAACCCTTTCCTAATTTAAAGAATACAGTCCTTTCCTAATTTAAAGGCCAGTTAATGGCAGCTACAGACCAAAGGGCAGGTGTTGTTCGAAGGTCAGTGAACTAGATAATGGCAGAGCTGCTGATAAAGGACATCTTATTTACAGTGAAGTCTGTCACTTAGGTCAGACAGTTTTCAGTTGATTTGCACAGACATACTGTTTTATTCCAACAATTGTGCCCACCATTTCTAAAGTAGGGCAAAATTCATGCATAACTTTTTTCTCTTAAGATTATTTTAATGTTAATATGACTGGTTTAGAAGCACTTAGAAATCTGGCAAGCATCCCCCTAGCTGAGGCATATTGTAATAAAAAATAACAGAAGAATTTGAGCTCTCTGAAGGTATTTATTCCAAGAGTACAGCCCAGACTACTGCAGCAAAGTATTGCTAGTCACAGACGCACCTGCTTGCATTGGAACAATAGATGCCCTATATCCGCAATGTCTTCAAAGAGATTTAAATATATAAGGTAAAATAACTTGAACACTTCAAAAAATAAGTCACTTAACATATGGAAAATAAATCATGAACATCAAATAATTATTAAAAAAGTTTAAGATATCAAACATTCAGATTTTTAGAGCATATTTTGTTTTAATATTCAGCTTCTCTATTTGTACACATAATGGAAATAATTTCTGCAATTCTGTTAGTCTCTACATGATATTTTGGTGAATTTACTTAAGGGAGAACACTGAATAGTTACTGTTACTACAAACTGATAACATCTGTTCTGACCAAGATTCGCAGTGACTGATGTGAAAAGATCTGTATCATTTAAGAAGAATTATTTTTCATTTTGCAACTGTGGATAATTTTTTTTCTTAATAATTAGATATGGCTGTGACATATATCTAGTGTCATTATGCAGAAATCATCTGAAGAAAGAGAAGCAGCAGTATAAGCAGTATGACACCCACAAGTGTTATGTGCCTTACCTGTTACCTATAACCATATATCTATATCTGTATTTGACTGCTATGTGAATAACATCTTTCTGAACAAAAGAGCTCTTTCCTGACAATAAAAGAGAATTATATGATCCATTTTTATTGGCTGTACCACAGACCTTTTAAATTCATACCTTAAAATTTGCACATAAGCAATGGATAGCTGATTTATGCTTGTAGTTAACAGAGCTTTATTCATGTATGAAGAAGCCCAATCTCTCATGAATAAAAAAGCTCTTCCCCAAATATGTACAAGCCATTAAAGGTTCTGGTTCAACAATGAGGCTTGCTCTGTTTCTGAAATGGGCATTATTAATAAAGTCCATTAAAACTGCAGAACTCACACTTTGCCAAGCTCTAATGGATCTGGAAGGCAAAAGACATAAGATGCATTAGGATAGACCCTATGTATTTGAGAATCCTGTTTGTTTCAAGAGCAGCATTAAGTTTGTAGAAGTCTGTATTGGACATACTGAAAAATCCTTAAATTCTGGCTTTACAAGAAGAGAGTAGTGCTGCATTGTTCCCTGATTGCATTGAAAAGGTCATGAAAATCCTTTTGTTGACAATTGAAAAGCATTTGCCAGCCCTTCAAACTGTTAGCATTCACATTCAAGTGAGAGAGGCATAAATTTGTCTAAAACAAGACAGAGGACAAGATTTATGCATTTTAATCCACATTATCTCTGTGATCAGGATAAAGTTTGTAGCATGCAATGGAATGGCACAGTCCCATAGAAAATATGGAAGCATTTCAAAAAGTAATTCCAGTAAAAGCAATTGATTTCTGATGTGTTAAAAGGATCGTCATGTCCCCCTGTTATTTGCAAAATTAATGTACTTACTATGTTAATTTGAGAGATTTGCAACACTTCAGCAGCTTTTATGAACTATGATTTAAATGACTGTTAGAATTACCAACGTGGAGACAATAAATTCTAGGCAGTAAGTAAAGTGCCTTGTAATGAGGGACCTGAACGTCTGCTTCAAAAGCACATGGAACGACATTTCAGCTCAAGCTGCTGTTGACCTGTCAGCTATGCATGATATTTTTAAATGTGCTCTTGTGTTTAAGGGAGGTCTGTCAGTTTTCTATTTGTAATCTCTTCTCTCTGTTTGCTGCATTTAACAGTGATGTAAGCAGAGTCTGAATCCCACCACACAAAAAGGGGTAAATCACTTGCTATCACCCTTATACAAAAGTAAGGAGATAGAAAAAAAAAACCCAAAAAACCCTTTCAAATTTATCAGTCCTTTTTCTGGTCGTTTCCTGTGGCAATACATCATTGGGACACTACAAATATCCAGACTGATTATAAAGTGAGACTATGGTTTTTAACCTAAACTAAAATAGTCCTTAGGTTCCTGTATATACAAACCAAAAATAGAAATTCTTCACTTCCCAGTTCAGACTTGCCTGTCTATAAAGACAGCAAATAATGCAAAGAACTTCACATACAAGGTACTGAAAGAACTTATCCTTACTACTCCAACCTCATTGACAATGTTGAAATATTGCAATTTGCTTTGGATTCTAATCTTTAAAAATTATTTTAGAATCCAAATTATGGCAAAAACAAGCAGGTAGAAAGTGAGAATCACGTTTTGTTTGCTCTTCTGGATCTGGCAGATTTGTCACGAACTTTTTTAATAGAACAGCAAACACTGGCAGCATTAGGACAATATAGCATGACCTTCTCTACTATTGGATTTTAAAAAGCCCTGAAACAGAACCACCCCAGACTTTACTTAGTGAGAATTGATTTACATCATGGTAGTTTGGTTTCCAGTTCAACAAACAGGAATATATTATATGTTGCTTTGGGTCAATGAAAGCCCATGCTCATCCACTGAACACTCAATACCCTGGAAAATTTGCATGTCCTATAGATTCTGTTCGTTAGTATGGTTAATTAAAATGATGAGAATTTGCTATTGATCTAATTATGAAACATATGCATAATTCGGGGTGCATATGGGACAAAATGTGGTGGGTGCATTGTTATGCCTTTCAAAGACATGGCTGTTGTCTTACAAGCTAGAACAGGATTTATGGGAATCCCTCTTTCACTGACAGTATTTGACATACATAGACACTAAAGTAAATGGGGTCATTGTCGAAAGGCTCTATTTCCCCAGTTAAGCCAGAGGGTGCTGTGCCTGGAAGACCAGTCAAGCAAGAGGGGGGTGGCAGGGTGAATGAAGCAATAGCATGCAGTGCATGCACTGCTGCATGTGCATCAGAAGTAGGAACTGATGCAGAGAGGAACCTCTCTGGAGATTTGACAATGAACAGTTACTCAAAACGCTGCAGCTCCAGTGAGGACAGCTTTGAGTTACAGGGTAGCACAAGGTCAGAAGCTAAAAGCTTTGTTAAAAGCAAAAATAAGGATGAAGGCTATCGACCCCATCGATCAAAGCACTGTCAGAAAGGGGGTGAAAAAACTCATGGTCTGGAACACTCTTCTCTATATCCAGCAGAAGTGGGAAATGCAAGCCAAAGGCTCCAGAGGCAGAAGACTCACAAGAAAAGCAGTTCCTCTGCATCTGACTTGAGCTTGGTGAGTCAAGGATCATCAAGTTCATTGTCTGTTGTGGAAGAAAAAATAGAAGCTAAACTCAAATTCTCTCAATTTATTAATGAAGTTACTTTCAGAGTCCTTGATCCCATGAGCCTGAGGGCATACCGGGCTGCTAAACTGAAAAATACCTTTCCTTCCAGTGTGAGGAGCCTAGACGATTTTCATATTAAGAGAAAGTCTCCTGAAAGCTGGAAA
Source organism: Orthonyx spaldingii (assembly GCA_013397795.1). Lineage (NCBI taxonomy): Eukaryota > Metazoa > Chordata > Aves > Passeriformes > Orthonychidae > Orthonyx > Orthonyx spaldingii. The sequence continues at coordinate 1,070,723 of VZTJ01004198.1, forward strand.
GAAAACATTCTAGATGGGAAGACCCATGAAGAAGTAGACTTAGAGACTCTGAGAAGTGACGACATCGTGGCTGGAACACGAACACACAAATTAGAGAAATCGTTGTCCCTGGATACAGGTCCCTCTCTCAGGTCATTTGATAATGGTGTCTCTTGCAGAACAAGATCTGGCTTGCCAGTAGAAATTATGATTTCTCAAAGCAAAGGAATGCCAGCCACAAAATCTGCGTCTCTTCCTAGAAGTACAAGCATGGTGAGCTCTCTCAAATATTTTCTTTGGGTGGTATATGACAAGTATTTATGTATTAGCGTGACTATTTGAAAAGTGTTTCTGTCTTCCTGGGTGGGCTCTTACCACATAAACAAACTTTTCTCCAGGGTGGGAACAAACAGGGAATGTTTATTTTTAGTTGTCGTAGAAGATTGCTTTACAAGATCAAACAAGAAGGTTATTCCTGCACTGCAATGTAGCATATATATAACCAGGTCAGCTTAATATGAACAGTTAAGGCACCCTCAGAAAAGGGTGAAGAGAACACTGTGACAGACCACTCAGGTATTCAAGCTCACCGAGAACTTTCTCAGGTATCTCTACACTAAACAAGAATGCTCAGTTAGTGTGCTTAAGTACTACTGAGAGCTTTGACATCCTGAAAGTGTTGCTACTGTTTGTGTGTCTGGAATTAATACATATCAATTGATAATTTCTTTATTGGTGTGTTAAAAAAACCCCAAGCAACCACAAAACCTTAAGAAGTAATATATATATATATATATTTTTTACGCTGAAGCTTTCTTCTATGGTCTGGCAAAAAAAATCATGTTTTTAATTTTTGCTTATGGGACTCTTGGTTTGGTTGAGGAAGACGTTTTTATGCCTATGAAGGAGGGCAAAGGGAAATTGTTGCTGTTTGCTATCATTGCATGGTCTGAAGTCCTGAACTGCCAAACCTTGAACTGATACATTATGTTATTATGTCTCCAGAGTAGTATTTGCAATTCCGCTAAAACAATAAAGGTCCGGGAACTATTGCTTAAGACTATACACATGTACACAGACATTGCTAAACTGAGAGCTATTACAGCTGCATTATTCTTTAAAAAGTCTATCAAAGTTTAAAAACAAAGGAACAAAAAGTTGTTTCATTTCACAGAGGACTGCAACAAACAGGAGAACATCCCTTAAGAATTTCACTCAAACTTCAGCAACGTGAGCTTAGGATTTTATGTCCTTGGATGTTTTAATTGTCACCTATCAAAGATGTCTGGGGGGAGAAGAGATAAAAGGTAATGATACAGAGAGAATTTGCATACTGTGTTGTGTCACAGCACCACAATGAGAGCTGTCCTGCAAAGGGGTGAGGAGGCTTCATGGCAGGATATGGCTTTTTCAAATTTCAATTAAGCATCTCTCAGAGCACCTTTTCCAGCGGACTTGGTTATATCTACAGATTGAAACTTCCAACCGATCGAGTACCAACTGACTAAACACTGCCAGTGCTCTGTAATTCCACCCAGTTAGTGCAGGCATCAGTCTACTCCAGTTTAAGCATGTCTGCTCTAAGCCGAGTCATTTAAATTAAACACAGTAGTTACCAAACATTTTACCTCAACAAACAATGCCTCATACTGCAGAGCTCAACATGAGAAAGGAGTGGCAGGTCAAAACACAAGAGCTAAACATGTTCAGCCGTATCTACAGATTCACGTGTTGGCATCCACAAATGCAAAAGCTTTGACTTCAACGCAATTTATTTAGTGCCAGTCCTCACCTGAAGCATGCCTAGAAAGAAGCAAAAGCGTAACTGTACAGTCTTGAGTGTCATTGTAAAGATATTTAAAAAGTACTTGGTTATGTAATGTTCATTTGGATACACATATAGAACATTGCCTAAAACTGTATCATGTTTTAGTTGCCAAGTTATTATTCATGTGCAGAAGATAATCTTTGAGGGAAAGAAATTATAAGATTACATTGACTTAAATATAAAAACTGGATAGCAGTGGTATAATAACACACATCCTGAAGAGCATGAAAGAACACGCCTGAAAGTTTGAGGTTAAAAAAGCTGCACCTAATACAAAAAAAATATGACTCAGAAGATGAATGCTGTGACATTGCCTTCTGTCTATTATGTTTTCTGAAGACCCCTGAGGTGTCCACAACTGCCTCTGTACTACAGTTGATTGGATCCAGATCCACTAAAATGATTTTCAGCTTTTAGACTTCTGAGAACTGGTCAAAATGTTCAATTTCTGCAGCAGGTATTTATTGGTTTGCAAACAGTTGCTGCTGAAATGAAACCTCACACAAAAACAACTGCCACTGTAGATTTATGCAGAGGAATTTCTGGACAGCTAGCAGAATAAAAGAGGATGCTTCATTTTGTGATTGAAGTTAAAGGGAATTGTGATAGGTAGAAAGCAATTCCAAAATATGATGGACATGACTTTGGTGTGGTCTAAATATTTTAGTAACCTGGCCAGCAGGATGAAATAATTTTTCATTTCTATGTATTGACCTAAATTTGAAGTCACTGGACAAACAAGCAAGAAAGGAAAATGCTATAACTAAGTGAAAGCAAACCTCTGAATGCACACCAATGTCGTGGAGGGCGTGCAACTCGAGACTATGTCCTACTTCCAGACTGAAATGATATGACCAGTTCAGTGGGCTGAAAAATGCAGGAAATATCTGAAAAGGGTTGTGAACAATGGAAAGTTTCTAAGAACTGGAAAGGCATGCTTGTCAGAGTCTGTCAAAGGACACATCAGTACAGAGAGAAATGTGGATGGATCCAAACAATACATATTTTGCTCAGACTCAGGCTATGTTTCAAAGAAAGCCAGGTATGAAAAGAGATTAGCTTGTGTCTTTTAATACATATTTTATCTCAAATACATTTGTTCCAAGTAAGCAATACCTTCAGGAGAGCTTTATATACCACTACTACTATTCCAGGAGGAAACTATAGGTAAAAATTTAATTCTTAAATAATCAGAGAGGAGTCTGACTTCAGACCTGAGTAAGTCTGCAGCACCTTAGGATTTGAGTCAACCTGAAAGTTACATTTCAGTTAACTTCAGTAATTAATGAATGAGGATCAGCTTTCCAGCTAGGTCTCATTTTTTCATATCTACTTTTACCTACGCAAGGAACCATATAACACAATATTAAACATTGATTTTTCTTGATCACAGGAAATCAATGCCTTTCTTAGAAGAACTGTATCTTTCCATCTTACATTAAACTATTAGTAGTATGCATTCTGTGTGCAAGAGGTCTTAGAAACAATTTTTGACCTCACCATTGCAGCTATATGTATATGTATCCTAAGGAACTGTGCATTTATCACCTAAGACCATGTCATTATCACACAAAATAAATATGGGCAAACCTGATCAATACAAATGACTTACTAAGCTGCAGAGGCTGTCTTAAAAAACGAGCTTGGGTTGGGATAGTTTCACTTCTACATTTTGGAAGTTAAGACTTCATATACTGTAAACTAAGACTAATAAGGCAGGTGATGAGAGACAGAAACTTGGCCATGCTCCACAGGAACTTACCATGCATATGCTCTCATAATGCTCATAATCATTCCCTAGACACCCCTATCTCTTTGGATCATAGAATATTTTGAGCTGGAAGGGACCCACAAGGATTATCAAGTCCAGGTCTTAACTGAAGGCCCACACAGGGATCAAACCTGCAACCTTGGCATTATTAGCACCAGGCTCTGACCAACTGAACTAAGAATATTAAGGAGTGGGAGAGACTTTAAAGGCCATCTAGTCCCAATCCCCCTTGCCATGGGCAGGGACACCTTCCACTAAACCACATTGCTCAAGACCTTACCTAGCCCAGCCTTGAACACTGCCAGGGTTAGGGCATCAACAACCTCCCTGGGCAACCTGTTCAAGTGGCTCACCACCCCCACAGTGAAGAAGTTCTTCCTAACATCTAACCTACATTTCCCCTCTTCGTTTGTACCCTATATTCTTTGTCATGTCATGGCAGTGCACAAAGAGTCCCTCTCCAGCTTCCCCGTAGCCCCTTCAGTTACTGGAAGGTTGCTGTGAGTTCTCCATGCAAGCTTCTCTTCTCCAGGCTGAACAGCCCCAACCTCCTTAGCCTGTCTTTGTAGAGAAAGGTGCTTCAGTCCTTTTTTCATCTTCATGGCCCACTCTAGACTTGCTCCAAGAGTTCTGTGTTCTTCTTATGGACACACCAGAGCTGGATGCAGCACTCCAGGTGGGGTATCACAAGGGCAGAATAGAGGGGCACAATCCCCTCCCTTGACCTGCTGCCCACACTCCTTTGGATGTAGCCCAGGACATGGTTGGCTTTCTGGGTTGTGAGTGCACTTGGCCTGTTCATATTGAGTTTTTCACCAACCATCACCCCCAAGTCTTTCTCCACAGGGCTGCTCTCATCAATTCTCTGCCCAGCCTGTAGGTGTGCCTGGAATTGCTGTGATCCAGGTGTAGGACCTTGCATTTCACTTTGCTGAACTTCAAGGCTGAGAATAATTTGCTGAACCTGCAAAGCTGCACCTGTGAAGATAGATGCAATGGCAATTGCTTATTTCCTAGACATCACCTGGCTCAGGCTGGTGCTTCAACCACCTGGAGAGTCACTCCAGGTGGAGTCATGCTCCTTCCTGTGTGATTTAGTCTCTGGGGCCAAACCTGGACCCCATATAAGCAATTCAATTCCCTCCTGTAGCCTTAGCAAAACTATCTGAAAACAAAGTATTCATTCTTACTCTGATTGTAAGCAATTCATGCTCTAAAGGATTTAATCTCTATAGCCCTTGAGACAGGAGGGGACAATTGCCTGTTATAAAGTCTTGCATCCTTATGAAATGCAGATGAATGAAGCACAAGCTAGAAAAATATCCTTTTTCATTCCTCTCACAAGAAATCATTATTACAGTAACTATTGTAAAGAAGAAATATAACCAGAGTAGGCCTTTATATAGGTTATTGAACAAATTCAAAGATTCATGTTTATTGCTGATCTAGGTAGGATGTTTAATTCTTCAGGAACCCTGTAAGTAGCCACTGAAGTACAGTGTCACAGACATTAACAAAAACAATAAAAATTATATTAATTTTTGCTATTTTGCTATTTGTTATCCATGAGGATTCCTGCTGTTCTTTACAGGTTCTCTTGCAAGACAAATGCCTGAGCATGGGGAGGGCTCCCTGAAGGTGCACAAGCATTTTTAGAAATTACAGCCTCACACACCTGAACTTCATAGGTATGAAGGAGTTTGATCCCCTAATGGGCCATTCTCTTAAGAGCTGAACTCAAAGATCCTCATGGTTCCCTTCCAGCTCAGAATATTCTGTGAAATCTGTAAGAATAGAGGAAGATTGTCATGCAAAGGCTGTGGTAGAATTCCACAGCAGTAGAAAATGCAACCAATCTCCCATTTCTAAATGAAAGTTTCTGGGGCAGTTTCTAGGTTCTCAATTTCTAGGGCAGCTGAGTACTAACAGAATCTTGCTGAAAGAGCAGACAAGATTTTTGTTGTCTAGGTCAAAGCTCTTTTGTACATGAAGGTTTTCAGTCCTCCTTCAGCCCTTCCAGCCTGCCACCATGATGTAAAAATAGGCATTTGCTTTGTTCTTGGATGAATACCAAATCTTTCATTTCTATTTACAGTACAGTGATGTTTACAAGTAAGATTTGGGTTCAAATACATTATAATGGAAAGTATACACTGTTTCACTGACTCATGCATACAGTATGCTAAAAAAGAAATAGTAGGAGGTGGCACCAGAAGGAAAGGGTAATAAGGTGCTTTGCCCAGGTCAGTGATCAAGCCAGCAGCCAAACATAGGCCTGAAAAGTTTTCCAGTGTCCTGTTTTCTGGTCTGTTCCTTCACTTTCAGACAAGCAGGTCAATGTAGAACTACCCTCAATAGCTGATATAATGAAGCTGTGGTATCTCTAGGTCACCAGAGGAAAGTAAGAAAGTGAACTACATCAGATGCTTCAGTTCTTTCATGCGATAACCATATGACAGATCATATCATTAAGGCCTTTTATGACTCTCATACAGCAAAGGGAAATGCCACACAGCCACCTTTCCTGACATCCTGGCCTCTTTCTTGCAATGGTGTTCCACGTGACACTGCACAGAAGTTTGTTTTCCTCTTCTTTGCAAATTGAAGGTGACCATCAAGTTGTCAGTAGCCTAAAAATGTTTCCTTAAAATGGGTATTAAAACAGATGGTTTAATTCCTTTACGATAAACTTGATTAACAGAAGATGATGTTCACTTCTTTTCAGAGATACCAGGCAAATACAATGATTTTAAGACTTACTAGTTTAAACTCGTTATTATGCAAAGTGAGCATAGGCACTGAACTGCAAGCAACATACACCATAACAACTTCACTCTGCTATTTTTCCTTCATCTGCAGATTCTTGAAAACAGTCTCTGTGTCTGACAACACTGTATAAGAATCTCAGGTCATAACGGTTGCATTTGGGTGTGGAAAGCCGAATATTAAATCTTTAATCAACTGGGGTTGCAGTTCCTTGGGACTTCCAAGGATTTCTATTGCATCATTATATACTCTCTCCTCTGACACCAACACTGTTTTCCTATACAGCACTATTATGAAATGATCACTCTGGGTATAGTAGTAATGAGTAGTATTGCAAATGTACGCCAGTGTGTACACTTGGAGCTTGCAGGGTAGGTAAATCAGCTTTGTAACACCTCATAGGTGTTAGGCAGCCAGATACTCTAAGCTATCAAATCTGATGGCCAAAGGAAATAGTAGTACTTGCTGAGTTCATTCCATCTGAAATCAAAGGCAAATCTCATTTACCACCAATCAAGCTCTCAAATGTCATCTCACTCTCTGAGCCATGTTAGGCTTGAAGCATGGGGTAGTATTAGTTGTACCAGCAGCAGCCAAGCTGGGGCAAGATGTAGCTCAGCAAAGACCAACAGCTGAAGTATTTACCCAGCTTCACCAGTTAAATGTATAGTGCTGAATCCTCTCCTTAATTCTGGTTGGTTTTTTTTTCTTGATGACATTTATGGCTGGGTCACAAGACATGGAAAGCCAAGCAGTCCATGTGCAATTTCATCTCTAGTTAACACCTCTTGTCCCAGTACTGTGGCACTGACTCCTTTTTCCAGTGCTAAGAGGAGAGCAGCAGCCGTGTACTGTGGGAGAGATCAGCATAATGTTTTTAGAGCAGCAGATGTGACATCGTTTTACAAGCAACAGTACGAGCAGATGGTGTTTAGAGAGTTCTCCTTGCCTGCTCTAAAACACCTCCGTTGGGTCACTAATGGATCCTTCGTCTCGTCGAACACTGCATAAAGCTCCAGTGTTCCCAAGATGACGCATATGGTCATTTACAGCTTCCCAGCTCATCAAATACAAATTAGATCAAAATCTTCTTCGCAGAGCATAGACGTCTATGAGCCAGTATTCAAAAGAATAAGCTATTTATTCAAGACAGGCTAAAATAGACAGTCTGAGCTGCTTCCCAATAACAAGAAGCAGTGTTTTGAATGAAATTAAGTATTTCACCGTAAAGCCTGCATTTTTGAAGTTATGGTTTTTAATTCAGCTTTCCTCCCTTTTCTGCCCTCCAGCCCCTTCTTTTTTAGAGAAGGAGAGCAGCAAGTGAGTCAGGAGGGAGATATTTGTATAAAGGAAAAAGCCCCAATATTATAATGGTGAATTTCTGCACAGGATTCAGAGATCCAACCAGAAAACAAAATCATTTTCCAGCCAAATCTACTATTTGCCTTCAGAGGGGCAGCTACTCAGCCAGAGAAAAAAATCTGAGCACATGTAGTTCACATTGATTTTGGTATCTTTTGGCACATGCCACAGGAAAGCAAAATTGGGAATCAGAAATGTTTAGTGTTCTTTTCCCAGTAATTTTTGTTAACATGACTTTTCCCCTTCTTTTGAGTTTGAAAAACACTCCTGAGTTGTACTCTTTATCTTTGGATGCCTTTAGAAAGAAACGGTGCTTTCAAAGTAATGGGGGCTACAACAGGCTTAGAACAATTACCATCAGCAGAGGTGCCTGAAAACTGCAAAACCAGGCAAGGGAAGGTGAAAGAGCAAGAGGTAGAAAAGGCTAATAGGTCTCTCTTTTTTGGTCCAGGTTTGGCCTACAAGTGTTATTTATGACAAAGATTTTAAAGGTGCTTCAACTCATTTTTCATTTCTTTCTTCAGCCAGCAGCCTGTGTTTGTCATGTTTACAAAACATGGGGTTTTGCCCTGCCGTAGCATGGCTGTATTATATCAGAAAAGCAAAGATCTCAGTATGCAGTGACTCTCTCACATAGCCACGTGCAATACTTAACATAACTATTTTCCTGGTCTAAGCAGTGAAAATCTCTGAACTCTACCAAGAAAAGATTCAAGTGCAAGTCACTGCCCAGAGCCAGAGGTTGTTCTGATTTATTTTTCAGTTGTGAGTGACTGATATTTTTCCCCACTCATTCTAAGGTTTTCAATTCTATTAAAATTCTGCTCAGTGGTGTACTGCATGCAATTATTAGAAACATAGATGTAACTTTGCTCCTGCACTCCCACTGTGTTCTAACATCTAGCTGAAGCAAAATAAAAGTTTACTTATTAATATGAACCCACCACTGCAAGCATTTTGGGGACAGAAAAGAGGAAATCAGTATTTCATTACTCTGCCAAAGCTGCATTTGCATTACTCTGTTTTCTCTGTAGGCTTGGTGACCTATGGGTTTAAGTCTCCCATCAGAAACCATAGCATTAAAATTTTGAGCCCCATAAATTTAAAGAACAGAAACTTTTATGAATTATGAGGTGGTTTGAAAGGTTTTATATAAATGTGGGTCTCAGAAATTAAGCCTACCTGCCCCAACAGCATGACTCATGTCTCAGAATATCAGGAACTGTTGGTTTTGACCTCAGGTCAGATAAGGAGAAGCAGGATCCCATTTGGGAAGATATTTTATATTTATAAAATACATATTTTTTCATAAAGCTCAAAAAAATGGTATTTTCACAGACTAGCTCAGGCATTTGTTTCAACAACTTCCTCTTCGCAAAGCGGCTTAAATTTGACCTTCTCAGATGAAACTCTTCAGTGCCAGGAGGTTTAGGTGACAGGAAAAGACATCTTGTGGATAAGGAAGAAGCAGTAGATGCCATAAATCTTGGCTTTTAAACAGTCTCCCATGATATTCTTAAAAGTAAACTGGGAAGATAAGGGGGGAAATATTAAAAGGTAGAGGTGAAACTGATTGGAAAACCTTATTGAGAGGGAAGTTCATAATACTCAGGTGTGACCAGGGTCTCAGGGGTACCAAAACTTTTTGCTATTAGCAAGCAGGTGCATTTGTTTTGAGATAGCATTGCTTTCTATCAACAGAGAGTAAATAAAACATGCAATTCTGCTCTTTATCTGAATTGGAAAGTACAGTAGTGTGTTTATGCCCCTCTGTAATACTCTTGAGAGGATGCTTTTGAAATTTCAAAAATGCTGATGTCCCAAAAGCAAGCAGGTATTTATCAAATATAAAGAAACCTTTCGCTTATTGTAAATCAGTCTTAGTTGAAAAGCCTTCAAGTATTTTTATTCTGTGTCAGACTGACTCAGTACCTAGAATGGACAGAAATTGGTTAAAGATCCCACTGTTTTCTCCATGCCTCAAATCCGCACTGCATCTACATCTAACTCCCTTTCCCTTTTCACCACCAAAAGGGTATTTTTCAGAACTTAATGTTGAAAAAACCCAAGGGAGCTAGATACAAGTGTTGGAGCACCTATTGCTGAACAACTAGCTCCTAGACTGTAGTCTGCAGAGCCTTCTGTTGTGACACTGTTGACCAACAGCTCTCAGTTTCTGACAGTAAATTCAATACCTGCAAAGATAAACTAAAATTATTCAAATCACATCTGTGTCTGTCGAGCTTATGAGCTGTTCGCATTAATATTTGATGTTAGTTGGGCAAGAATGATCAGGGATATGGCAGTCTTAGCCCCCTGCTCCTGCTTGGATGGAGAGAGCATTTTAAATGAGAGAGAATGAGGAATAAATACTGGGCCTGTTCACACATCTACACCTGTTCTCTTAAAAATGAAGAGACTTTTCCCCCAAAGAACAGCTATTCCGTGGATAACTGTAGTAACAAAAACCCGCTGTGTGAACAGGGCTAAAATGAGCAGCTATTGAGGATTCAAAAACTGGTTCACAACCACTTATTTCTCCAGCAGCCAGCCAGACCTTCGCTCCTCTTGCGATGCTGCGCCGTGCTGCGAGCGCACGGGAAGCACCAGACATGTCCTATTTCTGGAGACTCAGAGCTGAATCATAGTCTTGCAAGGGGAAAACCGGGCATGCTGGTAAGCCAGCAGGACTCAGAGGAGCAGCAGTGAGCAGCCAGAGGCTGGAGGGCATGAGCTGACCTTCACGACACAGGAAGGTGCCCAGGCCACAGGGCTGGGACTCCCCCGGTGCCCCCGGCTGCCCTGACAGACACCAGGGGAGTCCCCAGCCCCACAACGGGATGCCAACAGAGCAGAGATGGAGGCAGCGCTGTGCCAGGCACTTGCCTCCTGCCACTCCCACCCAGCCAATCCCTGAGCAGCAGGAGAAGATAAAATATTGCCCAGTTATCATAAGGAGGAAACAGAACCACCATATTGCAATCCATGCAAAACCAGAGTAACAAATTGCTAACAAATTTACATGGGGTAAAAAATTGCTTGCACAAATCTCCTAAAATTAGCTTCCTGAGTGCCCATATTCACCAGCAAAATGCAGAAAAAACCCTTCATTTTCCCTGGATAAATCTGTCTTCTCTTGCTTCCCATTTTGATGTTGTAGTAAAGCAAAATGGAAGCTAAACCAGTCAGCAGTTGCATGAGGGAAGTGTACAGTCCTTTGTAATCAATGCAGTTAATTAAAAATACAATTAAAACAGAATCAGTCATGAGAATTGGAACACAATAAATAATTAAAACAAAATTAGTTTGGCTCTTTTGTTGAACCATTGAGTCCCCAGTTAAAAGCAAATGGCTTTTTACGTCATTGGTAGCTACAAAAGCAGGCCATTGTAGCCCCAAGTTCTCCTTCCAGTGTTAAGGTGTAAGTGCATAAGCCCCCTCTCTCCCCCCTTCCCCTTTCTCTACACACCTTCCACAACCAATATGCCACTCAACTCCCTGTGCTGCAAAATCGGGAGCTGGTCTGAGGAGCTGCAAATACAGAGCAGAAAAGCAACATATGGTGGCAGAAAATAACAAAAAGCCTGTTAATTATTCCAACAAAACATGAAACATTTCCCTACAGCAGGAGGGAAGCTGTTGGCAAATTATTATTTATCTGTTTATTTATGTTGGAAATAGGCAAGGGCAGAAAGAAGTAAGGCTGTTCCACTCACAAGCTACTGGCAGCTTTTTCGTATCTTGCTCATAATCATTTTGGAGTGTAGAAACTAACATTGCAGGAAGCAACCTAGGAAGGAAAGAGGTTTTATTCTTCAACCACCAGGCCTTCAGAACAAATGCTGGGTACTAACATAGCTAATGGCTCATTTCTGAGCTCAGGTCTGCAGGAATTCCTTTTACAGGTGATTGCATCTCTGACTGATATTACCCAGCAGTGTTGCAGCTCTATAAATTGTGTATTGACAGCTGTGGTTGGCTTCCTGCTTTTCTTGTATTCATTCACATCTTAAATGTTCCTTCCTTCCTTGAAGGAAATACATCTCTCCCCTGTGTTGGGAAATGTGAGCAACAAAGAGTGGAATGCTGAGAAGAAAGTTTCAGCCTTCTCTTTCTCATTGCATAAGCTTTCAAGTTCTTCCAGTTGAGAAGGAAGAAACAAATGAACCCTTCTGGCTGAGTCACTATTTAATAACACAATAATTAGCTAAACATCATGATGACCAGGGATTAAGTATTTTCCACTCTTAATGAACTTCTATCATCAGAAGAAAAACAAGAGGTAATTCTTCTAGTAACTCAGTTATTTTAGTACCACAGATCAATAGCTTGATTTTTACATTTCTCAAAATTATGAAGCCTAATAGCTATAATAAATATTAGTATGTGTCCTCTAAGCTATAATGGAATTTTATGAAGGTGCATATGAACTCCCGTAATTTGTCAGGAAGAACTGGCTAACAAATGCCCTTTAAATCCTTACTTTCTGTGGAACAATTTTTAACACCACAGCTGCTCCAGTGCTGATTGTTACTTCTTGTGCAAACAAGTATTGTCCAGCTAAACGTTGTGGCAAAATGTAGGTAATTTTAGATACAGATTTATGGGGAATAAAACTGGCTTTTCTTACAATTGTCTCCACTGGTTTATTGTGTAACTTTGGGTAAGGGTCGAATTTGGCAGTTCCTCAGTTTCTCCAGCTGCAAAATAAAAATAACTCTTAATCAGTTTGTTTAGTGTTTCAAGATCCTCTCATAAAATGGATGTGTTGCAAAAACATCCTTAGGAAAATGAGGAATCTTTATTCTAATGTATACTGGAAATTTTTCCTATCTCCCTGTAGTACTTATCAAATCGATGACATTTAGGAGTGTTTCTGTTCTTGCTGTTCTGAAGTGTTTATGCCTTTCTTTGCTTTTTGTTAAAAATTTTTAAGATGTAGCCTGTGACTGAAAACATAGGATCTTTTCCTGGAATAGATAATTAAATAGATAACTAAATTATGATGAGTGTTAGAATATCACATGAGCTTTATATCTGAGAGAAAGCAACTAAGAATTGAAAGAGGCTCCCCATGGAAGTGGTCACAGCACCAAGTGCATCAGAGCTCAAGGAGCACTTGGACAACAATCTCAGGCACACGGTGTGATCCTTGGGGTGTCCTATGCAGAGCCAGGAGTTGGACTTCATGATCCTGATGGGTCCCTCCCAGCTCAGGATGGTCTAAGGACAGTCTGAGCAGTCTGACCAGCAAGGTTAAGGTAAAGCACTGCTTGAGTCCCTCTTGAGGCACTGAGGGACAATTGAGTCTTGTGCTTACTACCCTAATACTTCAAGACATGAACATATGTTTATTTCATTCCTCGGCTTCTTAAAATTATGTAAAGTGAGCAGTCCTTTTTCAGCAGGCAGTTTTGCATGTGTCATTCCCAGGTCAACTAAATTACACACTCATTCACCAAAAGAATTATCTGTTACCACAAATGTCTGTGCACCTTCCTTTTTTTTACCAGAACAGATAGATTGACACTGAATTGTGTCACTAATACCTTTTTATTATTTCCTGCTCAGTATAGCTTATGAACCTCCTAGTCATAACAGAATTTTACAAAAACATGGATATGTCCCTCTAGGGTAACTAGGGAATTATGAGCTTCTCAATTGCTTCAGTTTGTTGAAAGGAAAATTTCTGTCTTGCAGTTGATAGTTCTTAGCTCCAGACTAGTTATTTCCAAAGTTACATACACCCTATTCTCACATTACCTCATTATTTTTCTTCCAGATTAGGGCATCATCTCTGTAAGCCTTAGAAACGGCACTTACGTATTTTCTAGGGAAATTTCTTGGGCCTCAGGTATAACAGGATTTTCCAACATAGGTGTTGGATGTGTAAAACTACATCTGCTACGCTGTCTTCCTTGGCCTTTTTAAGGGCATCTAAATCTATGAACATATTAACCCTTATTTGTGCCATCTAAAATTTTCTCCCTGAAGAAATTTTTCTTTTGTTCTTATGTAATTCCATCTGGGCTGGATGTAACAAAAGTAAAATAGAATCATAAAACCATGGAATCATCAAGGTTGGAAGAGAACTTTAAGATCATCCAGTCCAACCATTAACCCATCACTGCTCCTGTAACCCCTAAACCACTAAACCACTTCACCCAGCAACACACCCAGATAACTCTTAACACCTCCAGGGACTGTAACTCCCCAACCTGCCTGGGCAACCTATTCCTAGCAATATATTAAATTATGTCCATCTATAATGTCAATGCATTTGATCTTTGGTCGACATAGAATGACTGCATGTCATGACAAATTTAACTGTCTTGTCTCACGTTTGTCCTGAGTCTGCCAGCAGTCAGTGCCTTTTGTGCCAGCCAGAACTGGCAGGATTTGCAGCCTGCAAAGCTGTTGTGGTTCAGACTTAGTTCAGTTGCAGACTTTCTATATTTGCACTTTCCTCTTATAGCTCAGAGTTAAAAATATCTTACATTTTTATGTCAAGTACAGCATTCAAACCGCTGTAATGCAGTTTTGCAGCTAAATTACCGTGTCTGGATTAACTGTAAACTATTAACTTCAGCAGAAGTGCAGCAGAACTTGTTACTATGAGAAATAAATCTACCTTTTTATTATCTTGCTTTCCATTGTTATCCATTGCCTTCACAGATGATAGGTGCACCGTGAAAGTCTTTTCCTGTTGTCATCTGTATTTCCCAAAATACCTGATCTAGCAGACCTTTTTCACAGCTCTGCTTCTCTTTAATTGTTCTGCATTTTTTATTTACCACTGCCGCAATGGGGTGTTGTAGGTTCACCTTGGGCCTACAGTACTTCAAATAAATTCTTTTTATTCAGTGATGCATTTCTACCTCTCTGCACTAAAACATTAAAAGTTAACTGACAGCCATGTTACTGTTTTCTATTAATACTTCACCTCTCAAAACATTAAAAGAGAACCAGGGAAAGAAAATCACCAAGTGCTGAAAGAACTATAGCTTATTGTGCACTTCTGACATAAAAGCCTGAAATTATCTATTGCTGGGTTTTATTTATTTGTGGAAAAATATGATTTAAGGATTATGACAAATACTGTAAGTAGGAAGTCTAATGATACATGTGCTGTTATTATCAATGTATAATACATTATGACCACTGTGGAACTACTCATTACTGAGATGTGAAGTCAAAGGCAAAGCAGTAGGGCTTGAGAACCTAATCTTTCAAACACTCACTGTGGGGGAGTGTGTTTCCTGACGCGTCAGGCAATGAAACAAACACGGGCAGAAAAGTACTCACCAGTGCTTGGAGTCACCACCTGTTCTCATTCTTTGGGTCGAATCCCCAAACTGGAGGAGATATATGTGACAGGTACTGCTTGGAGGTAAGAGGGAGTATCTTTGGGATTGACTCCCAGAACAAAAATGGTGATGGTTTCCCTGGAATCTCATCACTCGTAAGCTGGTTAACCTGGCAGCCGAGTAAGCATGCAGCATTCCAGTGTTCAGTAATCCCGATTCTAAATCATTTGAGACTTTGGATTGTGTTCCCTCTTCTGCCACTGTCCTGTCACTCTTTTAATGGGAAGGAAAACCCAGCTGCCCGTTGCAGAAAGAAGCACAATGTGCTTCAGTCAAGGCCTCAGTCTTAACAACAAGGACCAAAGGACACCCCTAAAGGTGGCATTGCATAGTCCTCACAGAGCCTGAATCTCAGCTTATGATGCTAAATAATTGTAACAGCTGATTTCTCAGTTTGAGTCTTGCATAATCACAACAGGTTGGAAGGAAATAATTAAACTGGGGTTTTTTTCAAGTTCTATAAAATGCCATCACTCTGATAAGAAGTACTGTGATGTTTCCATCCCTATAGACAGTGTCAGATTCACACTCTGGCCAAAGTTCCCCGAAGGACTGATGAATTTAAAAGAGCAGCTGTAACAGTCTTTTAGGGATATTTGATTTAATATGACGTGATGCTTTCTTTTGAAAAATGTATGGAGCTACACTATGGCAATAAAACTCTCTTGCAGTGAATACAAAACAGACTAACTACTCTTTAGAGAGTTGTTTCAAAGGAAATCACCTTACAAGGATCTGAGAAATCACGTCTGAGAATATTAAGCCTTCTCATTGGTGATTGCAAGAAAAACCTGTTATGATTGATTCATGGTTAATTCAAACATTCATAGCGCGATAAATAATGATGAGATCAGGACAGAGTGATCTCACTTCCAACTTACTGAAAGAACATTTCAATAATCAATGATAAAATTAAACATCCAGGTGTAGGAAGGTAAGTCCATACTTTTAGGCTAGGAGACCATAAACCAGAGTCTACTGAGGATCAAGGAGTTCTGTTTAGCTGAAAAGAAGCTAACATAGCCTTGGATTTAAAACTTAAATGGGACGGAATGTTAAAGAGGTAAATTCACCTCTGTGCACAGAGTAAAGCAAGAGCGGTGTTAGAAAGACTGACAAAAATTCCAGGCTGCCATTGAAGAAAGACACGATTATCCCATGACAGAAGAAACTCATGTGTGCAGAAATGGATTAAAAGAATATATGCTCTATGGCTATTCCAAACCAGAGGCAAAGCTGACTGGTGTGTAATTCTCCAATTCTTCCTTCTCAAAGACTTCTTAAAGTTACTGTTCTCCAAGTCATACAAGACTATATATGTTACATTTGGTAGGTCCCAGGGAGGTGTGTGTAGAATATGTGTTTCTATCAGCTGAATGAAGTCAGAAAGGAGTGAGAAAGAACTAAAATTTTGTTGTCATTCAAAACAAACTAGGAAAAACGAATTTTAAGGCTAAATGTTCAAAAAGGTTAATAAAAGTTAAAGGCTAATAATAGGTTAACACGCGGGCCACTTAGTCATACTTTAGCAATAATGAAGGAAAAGTAGATGAAAAGTGAAGGGAAAAGCCTTAAAGATGCACAAACTTATTCAGAAAAATCAGTAGATGAAAGATTTCGAGGAGAACTAACAGAGCTGGATGAAGATAGAGCACAAGGGAAGGCAAAGTTTAATACTGTCAAATCCAAGTGTGCTTGGTGACAATAAGTCTAAATTTCTTGTGGGGGAAAAAGACAGGAACTGAACAAAAAAACCCGCATGGAAAACCCAGTAGTAAGATCTGCTGAACAGTGCTGTAGTCAAAACACTACACAGGTAGAGAAAAATGTAATTTTTCTGAACATATAACTCTGGTCTAGAGTATAGAAAAGAATTCTGATCTTCACTTTGCCATCACCAATCAGAAAGATAAAGCTTTTTGAAAAGATGAACTAAAAGTTAAAAGACTCCTTTAGGAAGAGAAAGCAAAAAGAATGTATTATGTTTAGGAGAACCATATACAAAACCATGGTTACAAAAATGATTGTCAGGTGCTCCACTTTCTACTTTCACAATGCAAGAAGGAAAGACTTACATGACACAGAAAGGCAATAAGATCAAAACTGATCAAAAGTGATTTTTAAATAGAGTAAGTTGCTTGTGGAGCTCATTGTCACAAAACAAGCTGAAGGTCTAAAAAGATCAATAGGAATCGGAGTGAAGTTAGACATTTATCTGAAGGTATATAAATCCCCAGGCAACAAGGCAGAATCCAAATTCTACCTGGCAGGAATTAGAAAGCTAGTTCCTACTTATGAGTTCTTCCCCAATCACTCACTATGTCACTTCATCCATTTTCTTGTGAAACATCAGGGATAAGACTTTAAGTTTAGATGCTACAATACCAGGAGCATTGAATTCCAAAATGCAACTCTGGAGATCATTGATGTGGAAAATTGGGAAGGAAGGGAGTGTTTAGGTCATCACCAAGCTGAATACAACTGTGTACAGTGGTAGCAAAATATGGAAGGATACATCCATGCCATACATTTTTGCAGAGTTATTCTAGCTTTCATAATAGAAGGATATAAGCAGGCAATGTTTGCAGAACAAGAGAAATTCTATTGGGCCAAGTGATAAAGCTGGGGAAAGAAAGCAACAGCAACAAAAACTCTTTGTGTATAAACTTTTGTTTCTTCCAAATAAGGTTTCAAGGATGTCATGGCTTTTCTCTTTGCTTTTCAGAAACGTACCAACTGGTGTAATAAAATGTATGAATTCTCCCTATAAAACTTGACTAGCTCATTTCATGTGTGTCAGTTATTGCTCTAAAGAGAAAAAAACCCCAGCTTTTCTTTTTGAAATAATGACCTGGCAGCATGAAATATTTCTTTCAGAGGGTTCATTTGGCTTTGTAGTCATAGCCAGGCTGCTACACCGGCCTCACTGCAGCCTTAAAGAGGAGATGATCCTAACAGCCCATTCCTAGTGATGTCTGAAGTACATGCTTTCAGGCAAATCCTTGCTGTTCTCTTTGGTTTAAGAGAGAGAAGAGTGATGCCATCTTCTCACTGACAAATATGAATACCAAACTGGAAGTTAAAGTGAATTCTCTGTCCTAGAGGAATATGCCTGTTTGAGGAAATTCTGGAAACAGTTGAATCAAATAGCAGAAATCACAAGAGAGATCAGTAGAGCCAGAATTTCAGTCTCTAAATTTAGATCCTTTCCCAGTTGTAAAAGGAAGGGGTTTCTCTGGTTGGTTCTGACATTTTCCTACAGTGTTTGTGAAAAAAGTCTCTTGGTATGTTGATTGCAAATATATCATAATATTATAACTTCCCTATTTTAGTTCTCTCACTCCCTTTTATTTTATGCTTCATATAACTTCTTTGGTTCAATGGATTCTGTATTCTGCCACTCTGGTGAAAATCCTTTCTCTGGTTCTCTTACATGAGTTCATCATGTTTTCACTGTTTGAAGAAGAAACTTACAACTGTATGAGATGATAATTGTCTAGCCTGAAGTTCTCCCTGTGACTTTTTCTATTTTGGCCACCCAGAAGGCTATTTGCCCCTACATACCTTGTAGTTGCTTATATGCTTTACTGCTTATTGATCTGCCTATCCCTGATTAATGTCTCAAGCAGATTTTCAGCACTAAAATTCCCTCTACTTCACTACAAAGCATTTGGCAGATGCATAGCCTCCCTTTGTTTATTTCTGTACGAGGGCCATTATTTTACAGCTTGATATTCACAATGGTATTGTCACATCAAAGACCACTACCAACATAAATGTGCCTTCAGTTTAATTTATACCTTCTTTAATGCTCCATTTCCTTGCCCTAGTAAGGCATAAGTGTTTTATGGATACGACTCTGCCTGTGGGTTTGTTTACCGAGTCCATCTCCTTTTGCCTCTGAAGATTTCATAGCCCTTGGTTCTTTTCTTCTCTCTCCCTATTTGTGATATTTTGAAGCTTTGTTTACAACCTTTGTTTTACAGGTATCAATAGAGACACTGAGATACAAATCCATCTCCCAAGTAGCCTTATTGTCACTCAAAGAATGAGCTGAAAACCAAGATTTGTGAAACTAGATGAAGTCTTGAACCACAGAAATATCTTCCCTCTTTGATACAAAAATTCAATTTAAATGCAAACCAAAACCTTTGACAGACACAAAATATATTTCAGTTTATAGAGCTTAACTAGTTGAATCTTTATTAGTTGTATTATCCTTGTCTTTTTTATGAAAGCAGTGCAGTAATAATACAGCTTTCCTAACTGAAATAAAACTATGATTGCAATTGTCACTGTATGATTGTGACATAAATATACAGAAAGAAACAGTGATATTTGTAATGCTGGTAAACTGTAAATTGTAGGATAGATGGACACTTAGACCCTAAACCTCCACATGTGAGCACAGTTATTTATCTTGTCAATATTAGGGTTCAAGAAGCTTACTGGAAAGGAACTATGAAGTAGATGAAGGAACTGAATCAAGGTTTCTAACAAGGTTTCTTTGCTGCTTAAATCACAATCTCCCTTTTTAGCCGACTTCTTAAAAGAAGTCACTATGTCTTCATTTAACCTTGACTGGAAAGCCAGCACGTGGTGACACTATTTTTAAAGCACTGTTCATTAATTTATTAGGGTCTCATTTAGATGTTTGTTTCTCCAAGCCTGTGCAATATCCTTGAGTCTTTGCAAGGGACTGTTCTTGTTCATCCCTGTGCATTTATCTTTCTGATGCCCAAACCTGCCATTCTCCTATAGCACTGATGGGCATACCATGGTTCAAAAGATGCCCAGCCCCTTTGAAATAATAACAGCTAAGGAAAACCCACCCTCAAAACAGCAGGTCTGGTGCCAGTGGAGCAAAATCCTCTCAACTCCCACTCTCTTTCCATTTGTATCTGTCCAGAGGCATTTTTGAAATAATTAACAGGGACACGCTGGCTGAAGCCACTTTGATGTGGCCCTGCTTATCTCTTCCACTGCCACTTGGTAAGGGAGAACCTTCCCTGGCCCATATTAAAAGCATTTCTTCTACAAGCACTCTGAATTGGGTGACTTTCTGTTGACCTCCTGAGAAAGAGAGCAGTTCTGTAATGTCTCTGCAGTTCAGGAAAAGCCAGAACCTCTGTTCCACCTCTTTGTCAGGTATTCATCAGAAAACCATTAGCCTAGCAAAGGACTGGAAGACACATTTTTAAGGCAACAATACTTCTCTTACAAATTTATTTAGTGCAACATGACAATGTGCAGGTGTAGGCTGTCATTATTTGATACCTCTCCATTCTTCTTCTCTCTATAGCCTTTTGATGGGCTCTCCTTATGTTTCAGTCCCTTTTTCTGGTCTCAACAGCAGCCTCCTGGGATGTGAATAGGTGACTGGCTGACCTTGGTCAATAGCACTGCTTCACATATGGTCTGGGGCTCAGAAATCATATGGGGTCACAAAAGATGACAGTTTGCATAATATGTCTGTCTTATAAGAAGAAATCAAACTTCCCTGACGTGGGGACAAGCTGTACTATTGTGCCAAATAATGATGCAGGCATAAAGAAACAAAGTCTTGTTGAATAGAGAAAAAAAGGTATTTCTTTACAGTCATGAAATTCCATCATAATTTTCTGCTAATTAAGGGATAGATAAAAATAGAGTAACATTTTAGGCCTGTTTACAATCTTGGTTTTTCACTCATAATCTCACTTATGAATAAATAAAGTTTGTGAAAAGCTTTCCTTTTGGACAATTGCAGTAATCATCTGAGTGGCTGTATCTATAGACAGCACACACCAGAGAACTTACAGAAAGAAATTTCCTTGCCTTTGCCGTAACTTCTAAAAAGATTCTGAATGTCAGAGCTCCATACAAAGACACAGTCAGAAATCTGCAATATTTTTTAGCAGTTTAAGAAATCTAGATGATCCAGAACAACCTGTTTACAATTACTCAAAAGAAGCCCATAGCCCTCAGTTACAGAGAACATCATCACCTGGAGAATCCCCCTCCACTTTGCTGTAGCTTTGCTTACTGATTACATGCATAGAAATTAGTGGCAGCTCTTTTCAATATGCTACAAATAGAAATGCTTTAAATAGAAGGAAAGTTCCCTTCTTCTTGCACTCAAGAGCTCAGGCAGGGCTGCTCTGGAGGAGACAGACACGACACTGCCTCTCATACGCTTCACTTCTGTTCCATCAACTCTTTTTTCACTCTAAAATAAGCCAAGCAGATATTGTGACCACAAATGGTCAGTTGTCCTTTACCTATAAGGGGAATAAGGGGAAGCTTTTTTCCTCCGTGTGAAGCCTCTACAGTGAATGTAATAAAGACCAAACTAATGAGATTCTATGGCACTTAAACAATAATCAGTAGAAATGGAGGAGAAATGCTACACTTTGTCTAACTATCTCAACAGCCCTACAGAGACTTAGCATGCGTGTGTTCTTTATAGCTCAGCTCCATATGGGAAGATAAGTTTTGCTAATTCCAAGATTCCTGAGAAGCTGTTTCATACAGTTTGTTCAATTCTTTTGTCTCTTCAGAAAGGCATGGTTGAGGCGGGACAAAAAAACTTTTGTGAACTCTCCTCCTTATTTTTCAGAAATAGGAGCTTCACTCCCTTACAGTAAGTTCTGCCTGGCACTATGGTCCTTACTGCTTCATTCATTAAAAACAGCAATGCAACAGCATGAATAAACCCTTTGGGATTCTACATTAAATGCAGAGTCTTGCATCCTGGGCTGGCTTGCATCTGTGGAGCCCTTTTGATGTCTGCTGGCACACCACTGCAGTCGTCCCTCGTAGTAGGCATTTGAATAGATTAACATGCTTGCTCCTTTTTTATTTCTCTCCTGCTCTCAGAGCCTCACCCTGAAAGATTTATAGCACTTTGGAGGGGTGAGGCACTCTGTAGATGCTCTGAGGACAATATAATTGCTGAATCAAAATCTCCCATAAGAATGTAAGATTTGAACTTTGCTTTCAAGCTTTAAATTCTCTGTTTTTCAGCATGCATATAAAAAATTGTCAGAGAATAATCTCCTAATAAGATGCCTGTAGATAACCAGGGGAAGAGAGGGAAGCAATTCTTTAAAATATTGCCCACTAAAACTCAGATAGTAAATCTTCAGTCCAGCAAGTAATTAAACACATAAATAATCACATGAAGTTCACTGGGACTACTCATATACACAATTATGTGTATAAGCATTTGCACTACTGGGATTGAGTAATGCAGATCTAATTAAACAAAACAAAAATGGTTGGCAACCCAAACTGGGTTGAGTCACTGTCAGAACTCTGCTACAGTTGCTGACTAGTGCATTGTTTTTCTGGACTGAAGATATAAATCAAAATTCTTCCCTTCGTTAGGTGTGGATCCCAATGTTTTGTTTTGCACTATCTAGTGGCATTAACATATTTTAAGAACTATCAAAGAGAAGATTCTTAGAGGATCTGTGGTTGCTAGGAGACTGCTGTTTCGTCCTGCAAATCTTGCACACTGCAAAGAGCAAACTGGCAATAATCAGGTTTTCCTGCCAGACAGTACTCAAACAACTGAAGTTTATGGCTTATTGTTTAAAAATTGTGATTTAAACTAAAGTTTGTACAACAGGAAAATTTAAGAGTCCTTGGATTTCCCCAAGTAGGTATTTTATCTTGTGTCTACAATATGGCACCCTTAAATCCTTTTTTAATCAATAATACCTTGGGTGTCTTATATTTAGAAACTTGTTTTCAGTGTGCTGACAAGTTTTTGCCAGCGTAGGAAGAGCTGAGCTCATTTAAGTTAGTTCAGAGGGAGAGTTTGGCCATCCCCAGCCCTACCATTTCCACTGCCTTACAGGCAGACAATCTGCACCCTGAGCAACCTCAAACCACCTCCTTTACCACCTGCACCTCTGGGTCCTCCCAGGTTACAGCTACAGCAACAGCAAGTGCATCGGTGTCCTGGCACCTAAACATCTCAGAATATGTGCACTCAGAGATAGAGGTGCCACAGTGAAGTTTTTGCCACATTGACTCCATCTCCTTATTTTTAACTAAATTAAAGGAAATATCCCATATCTGCTGAACCAGAGTGGTTTTATTAGAGTGACTGAGAGGGCATAGTAAGGATGTCAGAAATCACTGAGGTCTATAATTTGGTGATCTTTAAAATTCTATAGTCTTTATGACCCAGGAGCTCTGCTAAGAACAAGAGCATGCTATTTTCAATGAAATAGCACTTGTGATCAGAGCTCTATATCGGTTTTATGCTCTACTGGATCACTGCCTTTAGTATGATTTAAATAGGTATACGTTACAAAGGTATTCACCTATGAAGAATAATGTCTGTTTTCTCATTCATGGCTTTTCAGTTATTCAGTGTAACATCACAATATTAAACCCCAATCTGTAGGTGACTGGAGCCAGCCTTTTTATGGATTTTGATCCCATTCCTATTTAACTGCAAATGCCTTCATTTCTTATCATGCACCAGGACAGAATAATGATCTGTTCTGATCCTTCACTGTCCTCATCTAACACCACAGTCAAACACTTTTCTCCTTCATGTATCTGTAAGGGTATATGAAAGAAAGTGCCCATGGGGACAAAAGGGGCAGGAGAGAGGAAAAAAGGGTAAAATGCTATCTGAAGTCATAGTGTGGGTGAATGTCATTCCTTTCAGAAAAACTATAACTTCCCCCAGAGTCTTCTGATAATCTTCTCTGTAATGATTCAAACCTGGATTGTAATTATATTTAAGCACTTTATAATTTCAATCTAAAACCTGACAGTTCCTTGTAATTACATGTCCTAAATGTGGTATTTGTCCCCCACTATGGTAAGATTATATAGTAATAGTAGCAACGAACATGGCTGAATCATTGACAAATTCAACCTGAACTATCTTCTTGTGCTTGCCTTGACAACTAGACTATTGAATTCCAACACTATGAAAATCTAAAAATAGCACTGTGTGAAGAAAGACTGCAGGCAAAGCCACCAGATAATACAGGCTCGATGCTCCCGTGAAATGTGACACGTGCAAAAGCCAGATGTAATTTTAACAATACAGCTTCCTTTTCGACAAAGGAATCTCCAGAGTCTGATTTAATGTCTCCACAGTAAAGCCTAGCAATTCCACGTTTTGTGTAGGAGTAAGAACAGACTTCTTTAAACTCCCAGAAAAGAACCTCTGAGAAGAATGCTAATGCACAGCGCACTGAAAATAAAAAGACCTCTGATGACCCTGTATCAATTAAGACACCATCCAAGTCCAGCATAGAAGTCACCTTATATTATACTTAAAATTATTACAATGACACCAGTGGACTCAACAATGCTGACACACACCAGCAGCATCGTGGCTTTGCAGAAACAAAAACCACTACAGCTTAGGAAATATTTCCCAGAAAATATTGGACTGAGAACCTGGCTGACTCTCATGCGGGAGTGTGGAAGAGAGCTAGAAAAAGGAGCTTTTCTTTACTTTCATACCCTGCCTAAAAAGTAGTGAAGAGACATATTAGGTAGTTAGCAAATTAGTTAAAGACTTGGGAGAGCAAAATTCAAGTCCCTTCTGCCTCTTAACATCAGTGCCTAGCCTTGGGATTCTCTTAAGGAACTCAAGCTTTCTTTAAAACAGGTACTTCTTTAAGCCTTATCTTACCTAGCAGATTAATTTGATGATAATTAATATTCACCATCTTAAGTGAGTTATCCATATAAATACATCTACATATTACATAGAAATATATTAGGAATATATGACCATCCCTCATCATCTCTTGACCTCCATGTGGATAGGAGACTCTATTATTTAACAGAGAAGGACTGAGACACACCTGTTTTATAGATGCATAATTTGCATGTGCCCTAAATGTACAAGGCAAGTTTTGCACTGGCATAAAGAGAAAAGCAGCTCAACCAACAGCACTTCTAGGAATATGCTCTCCTCTTTGCTTCCCCATATTTATACTTTCCTGTCACATAAGTCAAAGTGGTGACTAGAACAAGTTCATTTCATTCAAGTAATGTCCTAATTCCCTTCTAGTCTGCTCTGGGTTTGGGAAGATTTTTTTATCTTTTGGGAAGATCCTATTCCTTTGGTGAAGAGACTGGTTTGAAGGAGGAAGATCAAAGATCTCCTTAGCATTATTCTCTGGCCTCATTCTTTTATTGCTTAAGTAAAGTTGTCTTAAACAATTAAAAGCAAAAATCCAAATGATCTATCACAGGCCACAGCTTTTTATTCCCTGGAATTACCATTGTTCCAGAAATAGATGTAGCACCACTGGTATGACTTTGAAGCCCCACTCCTGTTGGTTGGAAGCAGGATGAAAAATAAGGTGAATCAATAAACAGATACTGTTTTCCACCAGTGCTGTGACAGAAGTAAGTGCTTTGAAGTTTGCCTTTCTTTTGAAGGAAATGTCTGTGCTATTACCTGGGTGTATTGGTGCACCTTGTTTTGCTTACTCTTCCCTGTCCATATACAAGTTCACAAGTGACAAAAGTCACAAACATGAATGTCCTACTTTTAGGAGACCTGCTCAAGTCCCCAGTGTACAGGGCCCAGGGAAGCAGTGGTGCCTTGGGAACTGACTCATGTTGAAGGCAGTAAAGCAGAGAGAAAATTCCATTTTTTGTAAGAAATATTTCCACTGATTTATATTGTCCTTTTTTCGTGGAGTCAGAAGAGTCAGGAAGACCATAAAAGGTGTCTAGTCTGTCCTCCTGCCCCAAGAAAGGGAAGTTGTGTGTAAATCCTTCCAATCTTTATGGAACATGCCACAGCTACTATGGGAAATCCCTTCAGGACATGACTATCTCTGTGATTAAAATAATCCCTCAACACTTCCTCTACATTTTTTGTCTTCATTTTGAATCCATTATTTCCTATTCCATCCACACTGAACACGAAAAATGGTAGATTTCCATTCTCTTTACAGCCACCTTTACCCTGGTTGAAAACAAATATCTTTATTCATTGCCTGGAGAAAAGGAGACTCAGAGGTGACCTTATCACTCTCTACAACTTCCTGAAAGGTGGTTGCAGTCAGGTGGGGGTTGGACTCTTTTTCCAGGCAGCAACTCACAGAACAAGAGGACACAGTCTTAAGCTGCGCCAAGGAAAATATAGATTGGATATTAGGAAAAAGTTTTTTACAGAAAGAGTGATAAAATATTGCAATGGTCTGCCTGGGGATGTGGTGGAATCACCATCCCTGGACGTGTTTAAAAAGAGATTGGATGTGGCGCTCAGTGGCATGGTTTAGTTTAGTTGAGGTGTTGGGGCATGGGTTGGACTCGATGATCTTGAAGGTCTTTTCCAACCTGGTGATTCTGTGATTCTGTGATTCTTGGTTTTGCTAGGAAGCTTTTTGGCTGTTTTAGGATTCTGTTTGCCTTCCTCTGAATCTTTCCTTTAGGGGTGGTTCTGAACATAGGGCACAAAACTAGGGACCACAACAAGAATTAAAGGTGAAGTTTTATTTAATAGGACCCCATATGATTACTTTTATCATCTAGATAGGTATAGATGCAGTTAGAGCATAAAAAGTATGTTTTGTAACAGAGTTCTACAAGTGTAGGATGTATGAATTCTGCAGTTCTGCTCCCCCTCTCATCTCTCTCTCTCCCACTTCCCATCTTCAACATTCATGAACAAAACATCCGCATTATGTAGGGACATATGTAGAGATACTAAGATGCAAGCAGAGAAGTTGATAGAGGCAGCTATGTTAGAATTCATATGCCATCCTGGGTCACGACAACCCCGGCTTTGGTCCCACTCAGTACAAATCCAAACCTAACCAGTCAGGAGTCAGTGCCCCAGGATGCTGCAGTTGCTCCAGACTGTCTCAGATACCACTTTATATTATCTATTGACAAACAGGAGCTTTTTAAATGATAACTGCTGGAGCTAAATTCTTTAATATCATGTCTGCAATCACAGTTACCAATGTCTGTATTGCAGACAGCCACATATGCATACTGGCAATGCCCCGTTAGTAGT
Organism: Orthonyx spaldingii; assembly: GCA_013397795.1. Lineage (NCBI taxonomy): Eukaryota > Metazoa > Chordata > Aves > Passeriformes > Orthonychidae > Orthonyx > Orthonyx spaldingii. The sequence continues at coordinate 1,097,797 of VZTJ01004198.1, forward strand.
GCTATGTATTCGTTTGGGAGACATAGAGTCCATTTAGACAACTAGATTGCATTTTCCTCTGGCTCCTCAGTCTCTGCTCACTTACTCACAGTATTTACAGTTATGTTGTAGCTGGTGGGGTCACACTGGAGTCATGCTAGCTGGAAGTGAAGTGTACAGAGGGTTGGTTGGACAAACAGTGTGGCTTCACCTCACTATTTTAACCTTTTGTAATGTTATGGCATCATAGGATGCCGAACAACTCTAAAGTAAACAGTTCATCAATCCATTGCCACAAGTGCTGCTGTGTCTCTGCACCACAAAGGAGACAAAAATACTGTACGTATCTGACCCTCTTTTATTTGGTCAGATTGCCTGGGAACAGTTTTCATTGGAAAAGTTTGTACAGCTCCTAGCACTAAGGATCCTCATCTCTGCTGATGACTACAAGGACTATTTTCATAAAAACCAAGCATTTAATAACAATAGTTACATGCACGGGTTCAAATAATCTGATTGAGCAAAAATACACTGAACAACTCAAATGGAGTCAGAACTACCATTTTAAGGCAGGAAGCCCCCTGTTTTCAATGGTCTTTGTTCAGGTTTCACTGGATGGTTTGCCCAGTGTCATGGAGAAGAGGTGTAGATTCTTTTGGGACTTTTTTTTGAGAGAAACTACAGCATTCGTGCTACATGGGGGTACTGGGTATGACAGAAACCAGCTTGACTCAGTGAAACAGCTATTTAAAAGCAGAACCTCTAGTGATATAAATCAGCAAGACTTCACTTCACTGGAGCTCTGCTAATTTACTCCTGTTGGGAGTGTGGCTTTGAGACTTTACACAGTGAAAAAGAAACTAAGGAAGCAAAACAAAGATTCTAAAATATTAGGAAATAAAACAGCTTGAGAATGCTGTTTTCCCAACCATGCAAAAGAGAAGCCTGTAGGTAACAGTTTCAATTTAATTTGTTGTTATTTGATACATGTTCACACATGCAGGATGTGTCATGGAGAATTTAAATGCCTGTTTTGAGAAAAATTCCCAATATTTCTTTTTATCTTATTTCTGTTATGATTATTCCCCAGTCTGTTTCAGCCAATAATTCAGTGAGGTCAGACCTTGCTAATGATTTTTAAAACACTAGTGCTGAAAAGGTCTTCAACCATACAGACAGAAAAACAAAAAAGAAGAAGAAAGACCTAGTGTATGTTGAAGGTCAGACAGAGGTTCAGAATAACTTAGATGTTGTCCAGTTATTAAAGAGGTTCTCCACCTCATCTTTCAGTACGAATGATAGTGAACAGGGAATAATTGGAGGATATGTGAGTAAGGATGAGGAAGATTCAAACTAAGACTGTTCACTTTGCTGACGTCAGGAACCCTGCAGTAATCCGCAGCCCAAAATCTTGCTCAATTGACACATGAATAGGCAAACTCAGAAACTAAGCTTTTCTCTGTGTGCAATGGTACAAATATATCCTAAGTGGTGAAGAGAAAATGTTACATGAAGTGAAGCGAAGGCTTCATGGTCAAGCAAGCTGAGCCATCAAGGATGAAGAGAAGTGGCATAAAACATGATAATTTTAGCAAAAGTAAGTTTTTGTTAAGAGAAGCAATTTCGTACTCAGGGAACAAGTTGTGATCTATCTAGATTCACACAAAGTAGTTCATAAAGTGCTCGGTTGAGAATTACAGCCTAAAACTTATAAAATGGAGAGTGATTCAAGATGATTAATCTGAACAAAAACCATATGTAAATGTTGAAATGTCTGTCACGTCGGAAAGGGATTATTGGAACTTTCAAAGAAGGTTTTGGACGCATTTTGTTGCAAATACTGGTTTGTGACTTTGAGCCAATAAACAGGTTTGCCTAAATAATAAAAGCATTTTGAGGTATTGACAATTAGGAAGTTCGTATAAGAACTGGTTTATTTATAAGCAGAAAAATGGAAACTGATTAATTTTAACACAACATAGCCACATAAAGATTTTATGTGGTGGAGCTTATCATTGGCAGCAGCAGAGAAACAGAGATCCAGGTGTATTGTTATACTGCAAAACAGCTGTGAGCCTCCAGTGAGAGAGAACCACAAGAAATCTGAGACAAGCTTAAAATGCACTGCAGATATATTTTCTTTAGAGTCACTGAAGCATATATATACACCATACAAAGTACTGCCAAGGTGCTTTGTACATCATGTACATTCTGATCACCCATTTTCAAATCAGATTTAAGGTAATTTGGAGCAGATCCAGAGAAGGAATACTGAAATGACTGAGGGAAAGGAGTACAATCTTCTAAAAGCAGTCAATAACATCTTGTTTTCCTTCTCAGATAAAACATCTCTTCATAAATGTGTATGGGAATGTAAAAACAGGGTGGGAGTAATAAGCTTTAAACATAAAACTGGTACAAGATCAAAGAGAGAACTGGTCATACAAAATTTAACATGGTTAAAATCACTCTCTGATTTCAATCAGTTTAGTAGTGTTCAGAAAAACATAGGGTAAAAACAAATCTAACTGTTTCAAGATGGATCCCAGCAGCCTTATGGACATTACATGAATAGTGGTGTTCTGGTGCAGTGTGAAAATTCTGGATCTTGAACTTAGTCATCTGCTCTAAGAATTAAAAAGACAATTTTTGTTTACTGAGTTGGGTCCATTTATGCCATGTCTTTGCTGTATGCAGTTAGTCCCAAACATCTGAGTTTTCAATTGTAACTTAATTTTGCTGTGGAGGATTTCTTCTTTCACCCTAAGAAACATTGGAAGTTGGTCCCAGATAGGGAGGGAATGCTGAGAAACTGCAGTGCTGCTCTTGGTGGTGTTGAGAGATTTGCTATGACTTACTTGTGGTTGCTTAAGCCTAAAGTGGTTGACAAATGCTTTTCCTCATGTCCAACATGCAAACCCTCCACAGCTTAATGGAACCCAACCATTCTTTCTAATATCTGTGTGATATTCCTCTTCCCAAAGGAAAATGTTTGTGTCCCCAACAAGTTCCTTAGTATTGAAAGGATACAGGCTGTTAGTCTTGGCAGCTTCTGCCTTTTTCCCTCAGTGTTATACCTCTTCACGTTTTATGTATGAACTACCTTCAGATGGTCTGAGAATGGTGGAGATGTTTTATGGCCCATGGTGTGGAGGAATGGCTGGAGGACATGCTTTCTGAGCAAATATCTATTACAGTAGCAACTGTGGAGACTTGGACTCAATTTTCTATGTATCTCCATGAAAATTTCAGGCAAGAGTTTTACAGAAAGATGATTCTTCTTTTGTAAATATCTATCAGATACATTCAATACAATCAAATGCAAATTGGTACTTCCTCTAGCTCTTTTAAAGTTTCTATAGATTAAAATTTAGTCTTTCTTCAGACATTGCCTGAGTGCTACTTTAAAGTCGATAAAAGAAATCTCTAAAAATTGATCTAATTAAAGATTGATCCTATCAAATTATGTAGTGTGTAATTTTTATTAAATCAAATCTTTAACTCTGGTACTCTGTAGGAAAAGAAAGGGAAAAGGACCACAGTGGTTTCTATCAATAAAATTTAGTACAACAGGGAGCACAAAAGAATGTTGAAGTAATATAGTTGGATTGAAAACATGTGGCAGTGTACAAACGTGCCAGAAACCCAGACAACTTTAGTTGTGAATGAGCTCTTATTTACAGCTTTCCTCAACAAAGAAATAAAAGTAACTTCCACAATAATAAACAAGTCTGAATAAACAGTCAGACTAAATGATCGGCAGTAACTTCCTGCTACTCTTTCTTTTCTGGTGCATTTGGTAGCAGCAAGCCAACATGCCACTCCAAAGTCCACTGAACACAGTGGGAAGACTTAGTGAGCGCTGAACCAGGCTCTGGGTGCTGTCTCTCCCTATAAAATGAAACAGCTCTTTCCAAGAAAACAAAAGATAATAAGTAAAATAAAAAATTCACCTCCAGGGTACTCCTGCTTTTTCACACGTACTTTGAGAAGAGGCAGAAGAATGAAAACTAACCTCAAGACCTTAGGGAAAGAAAATGTCATTAGACAGTTGAAAGATCTGAAATCTCATGATTGCTTATCCCTCAAAAAGTGATCATAAAGGAAATAAAACATAAACACAATGTGAACTGAATAGAATGATAGATATGATAGATGATCATCAGCATGACTTTTGCATTAAAAAAATGTTTAGGTACAATAATCAATACTATTGACACTGATTACATAAAAAACTGGAAGAATTGGATCACTATACTAAGCTTTATGTATGTCAATGACTAAGAATATTTTACCATTGTGTTGAGGTTTTTTGACTCATTAATGAAACATGGAAAGATAAAAAATTAGGGGATACAGTATCTTTCATTCCCTCTGCTAACTCAAAAACAACCCAGAGGTTATCATGCTGTCTGAAAGGCAATAACCATATTCTAAAGAGGGAAAAAAGCACAGTAAAATTTCCTGGGGTTTCCATTAACAGCATCCATTCTTTCATTCAAGCCAGTAAATTACTTTGTTCTCAAAGAATATCAAAGAAAATCAACTTGCAATCTAGAATAAGTGAGGGGCGGGGAATTAGATTAAAAAAAAAAAAGAAGATAACCTGTTTCCTTTTTTAATATCTGCTCCAAAATGGACTTTTAAATGTTCAGCACTTCAAAAAAAAGGAGAGCGTTAGCAGTTATTCAGTGTATCACACTTACTTCTTTCAAATACTTGGAAAAAATCAGGTTTCTACCAGAATTATTCGGCATTGCCCAAAAGTGCTTTCAGGCAGAGTTGTCACACCAAGTATTTCTGTAAAAATTAAAATCTTCAAACCAGTCTCAGTATCTTAAGTAAAGAGACTGTATATGGAAATATAGGCTATTGAATTACAAAGACCAAACTTTTTATTAAAAGCAAAAATTGTTATTTTTAGGCTAATTAAATAAATTTTTCAGTCATACTTCATTGATATTGTTTTAAAAAACCCATGTAAATAAACCACATCTGATATTTTTGTAATTAAAGGTAATTACTGATCTTAATTTAAAATATGTAATTAAAAAAAAATCACACTGCTTCAATCACTGCTCAATTTCAGCATCAAGAATCACTTGAAATGAATCAACACACTAGCAAGCAAAAATTTATGGATGACTTACCATTAAGGACATTCTTACACCAACTTTTACTTCAGTCTGTCTGCTTGAAATAGGTCCCACAAGACTTTAAGGACAAGATTTGTCTTAAAAGTGGCCAATTCAGAGCTGTTTAGAATATATTTTTAAATCAATTCAGTAAGATATTTCAGATAGGAGCCTTCATTAAGAGCAGTGGGAGGATCATGTAACGTCTAAACTTCCACAGACTAAACCACTGGCAGGGATCTGGCTAGGAACAGCAATTTTGCCTTAGTAAAAATGTCACCTTGTGATAACAGAGCTGCTTCAGAAAACCACAGACCTTTAAAATAGTTGTAAATTGCTAAGGCTTTTTGGGGGGGAAAAAAAAAGATGAAAAAAAGGAAGAGGAAGAAATGGAAGAAGGAGAAGAAAAAGGAAAAAAAGGGGATAAAAAAGGACCTTTCTAAGGGACACACCTATCTGAGCAAATAAACTGCTTTATTTCTACAGATGCTCCTATCTTTGCTTTCACCATTTCTAGTTTCTATATGGTCATTTGACTCCCAGGCCTGAAAGCTAGGGCAATCTGCTGCAGAACACACAGGCTCTAGTCCTGTCCTGTGCTCCTCTTTATTTACTGGAAGTGGATCCCCATCAAAAGACGTAATAGAGCATTGCAGTGCTGCAGCCCAGAGAGCCCCCTGACCTGGGGCAGAGCATCCTCCTTGAGAGGATTGATCTGAACCCACAGGTTCCACATCAGAGAGGAGCCATCTCTTTACTGCACAGGGAAAGGCAGAGGAGATTATCCTCAAAGGTCCAAAGGAAAATTGGCCATATCACATGAAACAAAGAGCTTTTTCTGTGAGGAGGTAGAAAACCCAGCCCTACCAGGAAAAAAAAAAACCAATGTAACTGCAGCTTGGTTTAGTTTTCTTGTTTGATTTGGTGTTAGGCATTTGCTGTGCTTTTTTTCCCCCTACTAATTTCCTGTCAGGATTGGCAGCCAATGACTCACCTGCATTCACAGATGAGTATCACCAAAACATCAGTCTACAGTTCCTCTTCTCAATACTTTGATTTAATCACGCAAAGCAACCCCCACACTGACCCCACGAGTGCAGCATTATTCAAAGCACTAGGCAAAAGCGAGGCCAGGTAGCTGCCCTTTATGTCTGCATATATTGTCATAAAAACAGCTCTGAAATCATATATTCTAAGTACCCTGTCTTCACGGTGACTCCAGAGTTCAAGGCACAGAAACAGTAAGTAGCCCTGTAGTCCTGGAGAAAAATTATGTCCAGTCTCCCCAAAATTAAAGGGACATGGTCAGGGCAGTGTTGGAGAGTTCATATCTGGAGAGCCAAACTGGCAAGCCCATGGGTCTGTCAGCAGCTTCTCTTGCCCAGGAAGAAAGCCCCTGTGGTTCATTTTCTGGTCAGCAATGTTGAACCTATTTCCTGCATACTACAGATTATGCATCATTCAATGGATAGACACAAATTAGAGAAACCAATTATGTGTCCTTAAATTACAGTTTTAGTCTCAAGATGTGAGATTTTTCACAGGCAACCTTGTGGTTCCAATAGACATTGCAAGAACCATATAAACATGTATTGCATGTGGTACTGAGAAACTGAGGAGGGTTTTTCCTGCAGCTGGCTTCCTGCATACCAGGTTATGGTGAATGGCTAAAATTCTTAATGTTTATCATCAGAAATTACCAGCCTGACTGACAACTTATCTAATGGGCAAATCAAAAGTAAATGAGAAAAAGGGAAGACAAGTGACCCAATGAAGAACCAACAATTTGTCATTTGGGATGTTTTATTAGACAGTTTGACAAATTTCCTGCTGGTTAACTGATCAAATTTGCATTTCTCTATTTTTAATCTTCAATTTATTTCATACTCAAATATGATTGTTAGCCATTAATCAATAAGGTTTAAAGTGCTCATGATTAAGGGCCAATGCTTTCAGTATAAATAAGAGACTCTGCGAAGCTGGGATTTATCTGGCTCTAGAGATGGCAGGATTGCTCCGAGTGCTCATTCCTTAGTTACAATAAAGCGGGACCGGGAGAATGGATGAGATTCTGTGCCACTGCTGTGCTGAAACGAAATGGGAGCAGCTATTAAGGATCTGTGCAAGATAATGATGAAAAAGAAACCAAAGGGTTAACAAGACTATGCTTTTGGTATAAGTAATGCCAGAGAAATTAATGAGTCTCCGTACTATAGATAAGTCGGGATCTACAGCATCTAGACGGTAAAAAGAAGGCAGGCAGATTAATGAAATGACCACCCACGGCTGTGCCGGGTCTGTGAGGATGCAGGGAGAGCCTCTGTCTCCGCGGGAGAGCCGAGCCGCGGGCGGAGGGTGAACGGGAGCCCGGCGCGGCGGGGCAGGGGCCGGGGGAGGCACCGGGGCCGGGAGCTTCAGGCGGGGCAGCGGCAGGCAAAGGGTTAACGAGACGCCTCCATGTACTGAGATGCTAATTGTCAAGATAGTGTGTTACTTGTGGAAAGTAATTTGGTAACTCGAAACTCCCACTAAGGAGGCAAGCTCGTGTCCTTCCATCTGTCGGGCTCCGTGAGAGATGAATTGAGCTCCAAATTCACGTGTGATGAAGTCACTGTCAATCCCCGCCAGCCCAGCCCGCTGCCATGCCCACCGCACCGAGGGTAGCACCGCAATTCAACTTTCCCTCGGAAACCCAGGAGGCTCAGTAACCTGTTACTTGCTGCTGCTTGCTTTTTGCTTTTTTTTTTTCTTCTTTTTTTTTTCCCCTCCCCGTTTTCTGCCTCAGCGCTACAACTGAGTCATTCCGGTGCCCATGGCTCGTGGGTTTACCGGGCTCCCGCTGCGCTCGGCTTCATTCCCCACTTCAGCCGGCAGTGTTATTTTCGGCTAATGCAGATGTGGGGCTCGCTCGCCGGCGCTTCGTAGCCACTTGCCAAGAAGCATTCGGAAAGCCTTAACTATGCATAAATCTGCAGAGTGAATGTTTTCTTTCATTCACTTGCTCCTATTATTTGATTTCTTGTAGGCCTCTGCAGCAGAAATGGAGAAAATAAGGTAAGTGAGACAGTTTATTTACATCTCATTATGGAGAAGAAATGTTCTGTAGCACAATGCACGATATAGGCTCTTGGAAAATATTTTGCTTAATACCATCAGAGTAGAATACTGGATTGCATGATGATGCAAGGCAAGCTGTGCTTTAGAGACAAAAGAAAAGGAATGTGGTCGTTCTAGTAAATCTATTTTGCAGGGATGTCAAATCAGAAAGCATGTTTTACACACAAACATGCTTTATTGCCAGATGCAGAGCATATTTGATTATATAAATGTTGTAGCCACTTGTCCATTTACTGCAAGAGCCTGGCATTCCATTTAATGAGGAAAGTGGATCAATAATTCATGAAAAAGCTGGAGAAAATATAGGCTTGACTTCAAAGCATCTAATTAATGTGGTTTGTTTCAATATAGCACTGTAACATTGGTGTTCGATTTTTGTTTTATATTGTATACCAGCCAGATAAATCTTGTCTCCTCTGTGTTTAAAATGTTGTCTTACTGTACCAGTTTCTTAGCACATCTCTCTGCTTTAAGCAAAAGGAGATGGGTTTTATAACATAAGTTTTCCATCTCATGTCCTAGTGCAAGTCTGCTTTGGGGGATATTGCTTTTGTGTGTGTTGTTGAGAAAGAAAATAAAGAAGAAAGCATTCCAGCCCTTTTAATAAATGAATTAAAAATTAGTAAAATCTTGTCTACTAACATATTATCAAAGTGATAGGTAAGAGCCGAACTTTTTACTACCCTTTAAATACTTTATGGAACTTATTTTCATAACAAAATACACTGGCCATGATCTTACTTGGTTTTATTGGACAAGCCTAAATTCCTTCTCTGAACTTGGTAACTCTGGTTAGTGACAACAGTTGTTCAAGAGCAACTTTTTAGGTTCTTTCAGTTTGCAATGGCTATCCTGAGTTATTAGAAATGCAGAAAAAGTTCTGAAATTCTAGAAATAACTGGGGAAGAAGTGGCAAAAGCAAAACAACAGAAATTTGATCAAGTGTTCAATGAATTCTGGGCTGGAAACAGAATCCTGTTTTTCTTTTGAGGCAAAGGAGGTTAAGTCTCTTACAGTGGACTTGAAGATGCGTGTCCAAAAGTTACTAAGAATATATTTTTAAAGCACTTAACTTACTTTTGTAGAGCCTCATGACAACAAAAGTATTGAAACTTTTGTGCTGAAAGAAAAACACTGTACAATGTATTATGGATTTGCATGTATATGAGCACTATAATGTTAAAGCTGAGAGTTTTTCCTGAGTAATGCCTGAGAAAGTGCCTCTGTATGTGGACTGGTGTCTAATAAAAATTCTAAATAATCACCTATGGTATATGCACACTCCTGTCATGAACTACTCTCTTAAAAGATGCAAGCAAATATACATTTATGTGTTTGCTTGATAGGCATGTGTGCACAAATGCAATATAATGCTTGTAATACTTTCCTGAGCATACCTTGGCCTCTGCTTTTAGTCTTGCCTCTTTTGCAATAATGGGCTGCAGAGCCCAGGAGAATGAGCAGAATGTATCGAGAAAAGAAAGAATTTTCTATGATGAGAATAAACATTCCTAAAGTTCCATTTTCCAAACACCACAATTTTGCAGCTGTCAGGCTTGCCAGTCCTTACCTCAGTACTCCCTGAGTACTACACAGATGGAAAAGCCCACCCTGCCCCACCGAATGAAGTAGGAGCTTCACTATTAACTCCAGAAAGAAAAGGGTCAGACTCTCTCAGGACTCTGTTAAAGAAATTTTCTGTTAGAAATTCTGGCGTGCAAGAGTTGATTCTGGCAGATGTTTGTCCCCATCACTCCAGCAGGTGCAAGGCCAGTTCCAGAGCCCCTGTGCTCCCAAGCAGAGCAGTGAGCCAGGCTGGGGGAGCTCCAACAGGACCCAGGGCAGAAGCTGCACTGCTCCATCCCAAACTTTTCCAGGATCCCTGTCGACAGTCATTCTCTTGGATGCAAACTGACAGAATCCTCAGCAGTTTAAGGAAACTACCTGGAGTCATTATTTTAAATAGCTGGTAAACTCACAGCCTGGAGAGAATTAGATTTTTTTTAAACTTACCAAAGTCTAGTACTCAGGTAAAAATCAAATTACCCTGTGTTTTAACCACAGTGGCTTCAGAGAGGTCATGAAGAGAGATAATCTGAAGTTAGGAGAAGAAAGAAAGAAACAAGAGGAAAATGGCGGGCTGGGAGGAAGGAGGTATTTTTTGTTATACATAGAAACCAGTGTAACATGGAAAAGCCATTCCCACATGATACTTCACTGTGTTCTGCCCCATCTCCTGTGCCCAGCTCCTTCCCCACCCTTGTTTTGCAAGAGGAGCAAGGTGCATAACCACAGGACAGAGAAGCCAGGTTGAAAATCCTCAGGGTTAGAGAAATAGAGGTTTGCATTCCATAGTGCTCTTCAAGAGAAGTCTTTTAAATAAGAAGAACAGGTGCACAGAATCACACTTTTCAGTGTGACAGTCCTTGGGAGCTCACAGGGCCAAACATTTTAAGGCAGCTCTGTAAGTCTTTGGGTGAGCTTTGAACAACATCCTCCAGCCCGGGAGAATGGGGATCCATCTAGGTCATCTGCAAGGACTGGGGTAGCCAGGCTCATTCAGAGAGAGGGGTGAATGCAGGAGCCTGAAAAATTGATCCACTGATGGCCTATGCTTTATTCAGCCATAAAATTCATCAAGCCAGGCAACACAAGCAGTAGTGCAGCAAGCTAATACAAGTCTTATTGTTGCATTCCTTCCCTGAGAATCTGTCCAGAACGATGTGATTCGTCTCACGTAACACAGCAATAATTCCCTGGCAGACCAAGGAGCTGCTGTGACCTGCAATGTCACATGCTGTCCTTTTCAGCAGGGGCTTGCTGTGACAGAGTTATGTGTGGAAGGAGCAGTAGGAAGCAGAGGTGGGAGGTTGTCAGTATTTAGCCTGACACAGGGACACCTTCCTCTAGAAGTGGAAACATGCAATTTTGTGCTAGAACTTTGAAAAGAATCAGTTTTTGCAATGAATTCTTCTCACTGTGAATTATTCTTAGCAGTATAGAGTTTATTACATCTCAAGGTACCAATATATTAGGCAGAAGTAAGGCTAACTACTAATCACAAACCTCTTGAGGATCTGCACTTATGTAGGTTGGCTGTGTATGGTTATAGAGTCACTTTAAGCATTAATTACTTCTGACTCCAACCTTTTAAATACAGTTTTTTGGATCTGGTTCTTTTTCAAGTCTATAAACAAGGACTGAAAATCTTAGTTAATTAAAGTGAATTTCAAATATACCTATACCATCTTATTTTGACTCAGCAGTGAGCTATCTTTGGTGCATATATGCAAGAGAAGCAGAAGCCTTCCAAGCCTGAGGCCTTGTAGATCTGTGGTGGCTGGCACACAAAATTGCCAGTACACTGGAAACAACTCCTTTAAGTCAGATTGAACCCATAGAATGGTTAGATGTGCAAATGAAAGACCAGTTCCACTGCAACTCCGGTACAGACTCCTGGCAGCTTTTTCTTTGCTTCCATTTCATCCTGCTTGAAATACAGGTTATAATATTCAAACTTTCTAGATAGGATGATGTAAGGTTTGGCAGAACAGAACTCTTAAATACTTTATACACAAATATTGACCAGATTCTCAGAGTTCCTTACACTGAAGAGTATCTCACTCCACAGGAAATGTCACTTAAAGAGACAGATATTGTTCGATAAAAGTTTTTTCTTGGTTTTTTTTTTTTTTTTTAAATATACTCTTAAAGTTTCAATGAACATTCAGAAGCTCCATAAATCAATATCCTTAGTTCTAAGCTTTTGAGATCCACAACGGGCTGAACTGTGTATCTAAAAGTACACAAAACAGGACACACCATCACCGTAACCAGCTGCCAGGCTCACAGTGCCTCTAAGGAGGCTGCGTTTCCACTTTACAATATAATCATGGTATTCCTCAATTGAGGATTATTTTATTTTGGTAGCATCAGTAGGGGCACTTTACTAATTACCCAAGGATCTCTGATAAAAGTGACCTGTGTCTCAAGGAACCTGCGAGGTAATATCTTCATTTCCCTGTCATCCTTGTTTCAGAACATATGAAAGCAAAGTGGTTTGTTTTGCACACACAACTGGTAGTAAGTCAGCAGCTTGATCCAAGTCTCTTGAATTTTTAGACTTGGACTTTTCTCAAGCATGTTTGAGTTCATCTGTGGTAAGGAAGGAATAAGGGTTTCTTCAAAAGGAACATCAGAGGCACATGCAGTTCTAGGGAAAAGCCTCTGCTTGGTTTACTGAAAATGTAAATACCTTCCTAAATGCCCACCTGATCATGCTGCCTTCCTTGCACTTGGTATAAATATAGCCCTCTTCATATGCTAATGAACACACTGCAATTTCCTGCCATCCCCACCTTGTCCTTATTCCTCTCTCAGCCTGCATCTACATTAATTTTACCATATCCTTGAACACAAGGGGAGGATTTTTTTTTCCCAGAAAGTTAACCAACAAACATGGTTTACTTTACCGTAGGTCTGGTCTCCACATCCACAGCTGATGTGCTGGGATCCACTGCCTTGTACAGAAGCAAAATGCCACAGGACAGCAGCAGGGCTGTGCAAGAAGCAGCTCCACCATCTGCTCAGCTGTGTCTTCAGGCTCTAGTTGATGCTGGGATGTGAAACCGCAGCTGTGGACACAGGCAAAGAGATGGAACAGGGCAACATCAGAAGAAATAGAGCATAGGGAAATGCTAGCATGAAAGGGCCATGAGTTTGGGGTCATTAGAGGTGATGGTAAAAATGTCACCAAACTGGGTGAATTTTGGGTCCATTTTGAAAGATGGAGAAGAAAAGGAAAAGGATAAAAAAGCTGCCTAGCAAATATTCAAACAGGTAAAACAGGTTTTCATTTTTTCTCTGTTTTGCTAGCTGTTTTTATCTGCCAGGCAGTCCCAGCAGCAGTGACAGTCCTGCAGTGCTGTTTTCGGCACATCTGGTTTGTTCATGCTGCCATCCAAGGTGTGACTGCAGCTAAAGCACATGTCTCTCTGTCCCCCTGGGACTACACTCAGCTTTGAGTTTGGTGGTTATCAAACATAGCAATGGCAGCAATGGACACATACAGATATATTCACAGCCCCCAGGGGAACCATATCGCTGGAACTGGGATTGGTTGAGGCACAGAGCCATGCTGATCTACCTATTCCAGTACCTCTGAGAATTTTGTTAGTGCTGTCAGAGGCACAGTATGCTTGTGCAGCTTATCACACCTAATTTCCACTGTTACTATTCCCTGTGCTAGTCAGTCAAACCAGCTCTACTTCAGCTGAGCAAGGAGTGCTGCTGCTATGCTCTCCTACAATCCTGTGCCCTGAGCTTCTGTCTGCTGCCTGGAAGGATGATCTAAAAGAAGTGATGTCAGTATGCAGGGAACCATCCCCAGTCAGCTGACGTAACAAGTGTTGTGTTACAGTTTCTTTTAGTTCTAGATAAATACTGAGTGAAGCAAAAGCATCCACCAAACAAGAAACATGACAGAAACAGAAGGCAGAACAGATTCAAGCTGAATGAAACCAGGTATAGCTGTGTAAAGTGGCCTGCAGGGACAAGTGGGAGATGAGCAAACATCTGAAGAGACCAAGGAAGTAGGTAGGAGTAGATGAGCCATGCCACCAGCCAGGAGCTGCAGTGAGTCATGGAGAAGAGGCTGGACCTAAGTAATGCCTAGCTTACAAATAATACTCTGCCTACCCCTTTCTTGCAAGGCAAAATGCACCACTGAGCAATGCCATGAGCTTCTCAGAAAAGAAAAATAAATAAAAGGAGGCATTTTGAACAAATATTTAAGGAAAAGAAAAAAAAGTCTGGTTTGTATAGTGCTTGTGATTAGTTCAGAACTTTGTACTGCAGGAAGAAGAACTTACTGAACAGTTTCTTTTTCGTTGTTTTTGGGTTCTCCCCCTTCAAGCTCCAAAGAAACAATTATCCATGATTCCAAGAAATCCAAAGGTGGGAGAATTGGATGCATCCCCTTTATTGGTAATAGGCTGCAGTTTATGTAAGCACTTTGACAAGAGCTACTGGGGGAGATGTGCTGAACGCTGAAAGCAGCAACTTGCAAAGCAAACAGTGGCAGCCACTGCAGCAGTCACAAAACAACCTTATAAGCTGAAGAGTATACGAGGTTTCACACTATGAACCCCAGATGGTTCAGGGACAGTTTGTGAACTGCACTTGAGTGTGCTCTGTGGTGAAATCAAGTAGATTTTGAATGCTTGCTGCTGCTACAGCTCACAGACTGATGAAAGAAAGGAGATAACTTGTCTGCAACACTTTATTACAGGCTTTTTGCAATTTCCAGCTCTGCTGCTGCTGACATGGCTTAGGCAATTTAATTTACCAATCAATTCTTGATTTACACACAAGTGACTTTAGAATGCATTCAGATAAAAACTGTATCACCACCTTTAATTCAGCATACTTTAAAAATCAAAGGCATCTGAAGTATATCAAAACTATTAAGCGTCTCACATTAAAAAACTGAAAAGACTGAATTTTCTTAATGTTTTAGTGATGACCTAAAGCCAGCTTAGCATGAAGTACGATGTGCTGAAAAAGAGGCAGTAGATAGTGAGGTGTAATCATACTTTTTGGAATTCATGAATGTGAGGGTTGTATAATATACAGAGCCCTCCAGCAGAATAGCAGGATCATAAGTGCCTGTAGCTCCTTGAAGGATTTCTCTCATGTGTATGACCATCCTACTGCTCATGTGAACTGCACAACTGTTGTTATTCAACTCTTCCAGGAGAAACAAGTTCCCCCTCAGTGAACAGTGCAAGTCACTGCTCGTTTCTTGGTTTGTAGTAATGTTTGTACTGGGATGAAAGTGAGGGCCTCCATGTCACGTGCAGTTATATAATTCCTTAAAGCATGACTTTCTTCATACATGCATTTGTTAAGCTCTGGAAATCATTGAAAATTCAAATTGTCATCCTGAACTTGCCCAACTGTCACCGTGTCAGCAAAACCATAACTGAGAAGTTGCGTTCAAGTGAACATACACACACAACTCATGGAACAGCCTTGCATCTAAGAGGGCAAACAGTATTTGAGAAGGATGTTGTTGGCAAAGCAGTGCTTGACTGACTTACATGACATCCTAGGACATCATGACTACACAAATGCCATTTCAGCTGTTCAGAGCAAAATGCAAATTTTTACCACCTTGCCTTGATTTTTTCCATTTTCAAAAGAAGGAGGAGAGGAGGAGGAGGGTGTCCTAGAAGAAAAGAGGAGCTTCAAACTATTTTGGAAACCACTGAGCTCTTGAGGGAGTCTCTGCTGTTCTACAAAGACCCTCATGTTCACAAGAAACTCTCATGACCCAGCAGCTCCAAATTGCTGCCTTCTGTTCAAGACCAGTTTCATATCCATGTGAGAGCAAAGGGCCTTAACTCTGAAGCTTCCATACAAATCAGGTCAAGCAAATGAGCTCCTTTTGTGTTTCTGTTAGCTGTAACTGCCATTTAGACAAAAAGATCAGTTTAAGAAACTGCTCTAATTTTAAGGCATTCCAAGAACTGTACTGGAATTCGCAGCAATGAATGGCTACTTATTCTTTTCCCTCAATATCACCCAAGAGCTCATTCTTGCAGCAGGCAATTTGAAGAGATAAGCAATCAGCACTCCTCTTTTCTGTGCTTTCCAGTTTAAAAAGTGTTAAATCTTTCTGCTGCTGTTTAACTCAGGGATGTTGGCTTAACCAAGGTATTGCACAAATTATTCAGTATTCAATGCTTCACCTGTACAAAGTAGTCTACAGATAAAAGAAGAAATTGCCTATATATCCGTATAATTGGTCTTACTGCTAAGAAGTTCTACAGATGTAGCTGTTTGAAATTACATTTAAGTAGCACTAAAGGTGTGGCACATGACTTTGCATGTGCATATTTAACCAAGTTTGTAACTGCTGGGTCACTTGCCCTTTGAGATATGATTTCCTCGTGTTATGAATCCTGTCTCTGTCCTGTAACAAGGAAGAAGTATTTCCAAGGAGTTAATCAGAAACAGTCCAGACCAAGGTGTACCAAGTACCTTCCAAGATTTAAAACAGATCCATGAGTGGATGAAAAATAAATATTTTGCAGCTCTGCTCAATATTCTTAACAATTCAGTGTGGAACTAGTAACAAGTTACATTCGTGGACAGAAAATCATCCTTAATGATGAGGCAAGTGCTTTATAGAGAGATAGAGATTTTTGAGACTACTTACAAACAATCTATAGCACTTAAACAGTTCTGTTCTAATTCAAAATAAACAATATATTTATTTTTGACTCTCAGCTTATGAATAACAATGATGCTTTTATTTGTATTTGCATTCTGATTTAGATTGATAAGAGACTAACAAATAAAGAAGGAAAGATTGAGTCAAATACTGTGAAGACTGGGTAAAAATGAGAAACACAGCAAACTAGCCCAAAGCAATGCAAGTAGAGTGATGAAAGACAGAGCAGCAATAATATTTAAGTAATTACTTGGAAAGCAATAGCACAGCTTAACACACAGAAAAATTTGATTGTTAAAGTCACAAAACTGACCAGGAAGTTTTTACACAAACCCAAATGGTCCTTTGTCCTACTCCTTTCCAAGGCTGAATTCACAGACAGGCTGTTGTTCAAAGGGGTGCATGACTGGCCTGGGTTATTTTTGTCCAAATCTGCACAGCAGCTGGCCCTCAAATCCCACTTTGCCATCTCCTTGCAGCCCTGCAAACACCGTGCTGGGCAGAGCCACATGGCAAAGGAAACACCTGATGTCTCAACCCACATCAGCAGCATGACCCTGGCAAGTCTGAACCTCAGCAGTTCCACTTCAGTGCTGAGCCTTCCCAAACCTTTTGGAAAAGAAAAAATTTCCTGTCTTATCCCTGTCCTTACTGTACCAATGCCACCAAGTTTGATGGGCACGAGGGCCAGGTTTCCAGGTAGATTTTCAGTCCACACTTCGAAATGTAGTCTAGAATAACCCAGTTAATGCCATCTTTGCTCTGGAGCCCCTGGATATCTAAGAAGCTCGCAGTGGTGCCCAGGTAAACAGGGCTGATGAGGGTAATGTGAATGATGGAATTTTCTGTTTTTTCACTTGTGGAAGGCAAAGCAGTACCCTTGCTCTGCAGCTGGAACTGCTGTGGTAAGGGCTGCAGACCCCTTGCTGAAACCACCTTTCCAACAGTGGAGTCTCCCAAAGCATGTTTTCATGTTGCTTTGGTCCTGTTTTATTTCTTCACAAGATGTTGACCTTGTCTTGTCTTTACATCAAATGTTCTTTATTAAACCCTTTCACTACTGAAGGGACCAAGAGCAGGAAGCCTCTAGGAGATACACAGTAGTCCGCAGTTCCATGTGAAGGAAGGACCAGATTCAAGAGTCTTGGCTTTTCCATGAAGAAGGTTAATTAGGCCTTTGTATAACTCAAGGGGTAGCTCTGGCAACAGACCATATGAGCAGGAGAGGGAAGAAATGAGTCATAGGTAGAGGAGACTGACGTGAGTTTCCTTTGGGCCAAATTTAGCTGACCTATACTGTTCAGTAACAAAGCAACTTCCCTCCCTCCCCGCCCCACTTCCCTCCTTCTCAATCTACATGACAAATCACAACCTAAAAGTCATGATTTTTTTTTTCTGAGAAATTAAAAATACATTAAATTATAGCACTAAACAGGTACTCTGCTAACAAATGTCAGTTCAGAGGACTAAAGCTGTCTTGTCTACTGCATATGATGCAAAAACTTCTAGATATTGGTAACTTCTGAAAAGGAGAACATTTTTTTTCTCCACCTTGACAAAGCTGCTGATGCAGAGTTTTACAGTAACTGTAGACTTCAACTTACTTTCCTATAACTGTGTTATGCTTTTTAAATTGATAAAGCCTCAGCAGATTCAGTTACTAGAACTGACGGGCTTCACATGCTGTGAGCTTCTGGAGGGTTTTCTTTACAAGCTAGAACTGAATATCATCTAAATGTGAAGGAAAAAATCTCCAAGAGAGATGTCCTATTAATTCCAGCACACAATGACTTGGAGCCATTTGAGACAAACCATGTTAATCTAGCCAGTTTTGCTCCATATACTTTGCTTTTAAGAACATTTCTTTTTATCTAAAAGTGTTCTTTTTTTAATGCAGTGATAACCCTGCCATGGTCCACTATGGAAAACAACTTTTATTATAACCTAAGAATATGTAGCAAACAAGCATCATTTTACTTGGACTCAATGAACATGGAAGGTTTCAGCTAGAGTTTTGATAATAAAATTTTAATGAATGCTTTTCAGTAACACAATGCGGACTGGACTTCTCTACTGTCGCTTTGCAGTCACTTTGCATTCTCATCTCCATCCCCCAAAGAGAACTCTAAACCCAACTGCACAGTAAAAACAAAGTCCACTAGGATTTTCATCTCAAGATTCCTATAGCACTGAACTACTAATTACCATGGCAGGCAGAGCAGACAGTTCTGATTAAATTGCCAGCCTGGATTTGTAGACCATCCCATCTCCTTATACATCCTCTCTATAGGCACAATATTGGGAAACATCTGAAGATATAAATAGGCATAGATATGGTTGCATGCTGAATTCTAAGTAACTGAATGAATCCATTACTGCATCCTTGGAGGACTCCAATTTTTTCCCAGAACCACAACTCCTTTTTGAGTGTTATCTACCTCATTATGCATAGATTAGTTACATTACATATTGGTTTGCACAGACCACACAGAAACTGAAGAGTTCACTACAGTTTTGCAGAGAGATTAATTTAATTGGGAAGAGACTCAAGAAAACAACATATTCTTTTTTTCTAAAAGGCAGTGCTATTTATACTTTTTTACATTCACAGAAACAACAAAGCACTCACATGATATTCTTGTCATTCATATCCAGAGTGTTTCCAGCTATTTATACATTCATTGCACTCATAGTTGGCATACAGCTGCAGCAGGAATTCATGGCACATATTGTTTCCTTATACTTTTGTTGTGATCCACTGAATTACAGATTAGTTAACTACAACTTTCACAATGACAGAAGGCATTGTTATTAACAGCAGAATCAGTAAAATCAACAAAAACTCTTATCTCCATACTAGTGGCAGCTCTTTGTAGAAAGCTCTTAGCTGCATTTTCTATTCTTACCCTGGCTACTTCCGTTATCACTAGAAATTATGGCATTGGCTTGCACAGTCACAGCCAAATTTAAGGGCGATTATGCAATGAAAAGAGGAAGTATGAGAGGTCAGAGATTGTACCTCTGGTTGTAATGCAGGTGGTGAAGGTGTTGTCATGACTGAGTTGAAAATATGGACTGAGGTTCAAAGATCTGAAGCCTCTGATGGTCCTGCTCTGCAGACACAGGTTGCAGCCACCGTCATTAGGATGCTCTCTGTAGCACTGTCAAAGTTCAAAAGATTTCCTTCTTTTTTTTCTTCTTTTCATTTTTTGAGCACTAAGTCACAAATTACCATCTCCTCATGGAACACTCACCACTCTTTCCAGAGTAATGAAGAGTTGCAGTTAGAAGCTGGCAATCTTTCACGGGCAATGTGTCAGACTGTATTTTTTGTTCCTAATTTAGTTTAAACATGTTGGTAGACAACATTGAGAAGCTGGGAGCCACTGCCTCTCACAGATGCTTCTATCAAGATGCTGTGGATCCCAAATCCCAGTCCTATGCTGACCCTGTCAGACTAGCAGAAATTCTCCAATGTCTGCAGACCACTGGGAGCCTTTTAGAATGAAATTTTATAAATGTGCAGAATATTGCTTCTATTTTTTTTCCCCTGACTCACTCATTCTGCATCACTTGACATTTTAACATATTGCCATATTAACCACCAAAAGTCTGATCTACGAGGATGACTTCAAACATGTATTTACAAGAGTAGAGATGCAGCAGCATATGGACCACCAGCTGGTGAGAAGTAAGAATGGTACTTTGTGGAGCTTGAGTCACTAAGTAAATTTTTAAAAACACCAAAACATCTCTACAGTCAAAAAGTTAGAGACAAAAGCTTGATTTCTTCACACTGGAGTACTTTGAAAGGACAACTGCAATGAGGCCAGTACTGAGAAAGCACAAAATCTGGAGGCAATAAATAAACTAGAAGCTATGTTGTTTGTTACAAGAGGTATATGCAAACAAGATGCTTCCTGCTAAGGCTGTAAGAAATAGTACCACAGAGGGAGTGATGTGAGACAGAAGAAAAAGAGTGACAACAGTCTGTTCCTCTTGCACAGGAGGAATAAAAATCACTTTGAGCGTGAGGGTAACACTGGGGGAAGTGTCTTTTTTATTGAGGTCATAACCACCTACACGCAAATGCAGAAGTCTCCAGCCTTTCTTCCCACCTCTCCCTCGTCTTGTGTGTTTTTCTCATGTATTTCCCACCCATTTGCCTTCTGGAGGGATTCTCCTCCTGCTCCATCTACAGCTTCATCCTTTCCCTCCCCAAATGTTGAGTTAGGTCTGCAGAATATTAGCTCCTGATATTTCCCACTTCAGCAGTTTTTAAGAGATTAATTTCTTATTTAAGTCACCTAAATCTAAGTACTTCCAGGAAGTAGTTTGCTCCTTCTCATCCTGGTTTCCACCCTCAGACTCTTTTTCACATTACTCCAGAAACAGCTGAAAACTCCATGCCTAAGGACATGCAACATTAACAAAGATTGTTTTTCATCTAACTTCAGAGACTGAGGTTTCCTATTCTGCTTTAATGCCAGGTTATTTAATTAGCCTTTTCACTTTTTGTATTTCCCTTGAAGCCCAGGTGAGGAGAAACCCAGGTTTCATAGAATAGTTCTGCAGTCTCTGCAGTGCTGCCAACCACTGGTCCCCCTCACCTGTGCTCCCTTGCCCTCCCAGGAGTGGTTCCTGTGTCTTTCTCTGAGAGATGCAAGAAGAGGGAGTCTCCTGCAACTCCATCGATGCAGCTGCTAAGGAGAAGCTGTTTTTCAATAACTGGGAACTTTTTGGAGAAAGTAGTAAACAGGAAAAAAAAGGCAACTTGGCAAGAGGAAAGATTCATAAACTTTTTTGTAATGGGGAAGGAAGACAGAGAAGGAAAGGCCTGTTCCTTCAAAAAAGTAGAATATTGTTCAGGGGCTATTAGATAACAATATAACTAATTACCAAGATAATTTTCTTCACACTGGAGCACCAAAGAGCTGAAATACAGAAGCTGCTGAGAGCACTTACTATAGTAAATTACTGAAATGGTTTCTCATGGTTTATTATGCTGAATTAAGGTACTGAAAGGAGTGTGTTACGTTATTTCTCTATTGACTCTTCCACACGTGATTATTTATTATTAGATGCATAAGTACAAATCAGACAGGAAGGTCAAGTTACTAATGGTTCTCGTCAGCTGTACAGCGTTTTTGGCCCTGTAAAGGTAGACACATTGGTTACCTGCATATTAAGATTGATGTGAATGATCATTAGAGTCCTTGAATATCAGTCACATTAAAAAAACCTCTAAGTCAGCATGCAAAGCATTCACATTGTAGATGTTGTATTGGAGTTGTAATGTAAAGGAAATAAAAACCTGCCTTTTTTCCCTACCCTTCCCTGAACAAAGAGCAGAAGTTTAGCAGTGAGAGAGAAATCCGAAATCATTGCTTGCACTGTGTAGGTTTGTTTGACCAACAAATGAACTTTTCCACTTCCAGATGTCAGTCCTGGCTCAGGAACCCTCTGTGGCTCCTGAAAGTGCTGCTGCCTTCTTAAAGGCAAGGCTGAGAACAGCTAAGTGACTTCTTCAAGTTCTTTGAGGGGCTTCTGTCAAAGCCAAGAGACCACATGCAGGGTTTTTTTTGTAAATAAGATAAAGAGGGCAGAGAACATAGAGCAAGAGAACAAAGTTCTTGCTCCAGGAGCAGAAATCATTTCTGAAATGAGTAGTTTCAATCTGCCAAGGAGCAGGGACAAGTTCCAAAGCAGAACATCCCTCAGCCAAATCAAAATGCTCATGGAACTGCTTACTTCTTCCCTGTCTCACAAATTATTTCAAAAATTCGTTTGTGACTGTTTTTCTTCTCATTTCCTCTCCACAGCAGAGAACCCTTGTGAGGAGGGATCCAGGTACAAAGACTTGTTCTTAATTTGACCCCAAGTACAAACAATTCCCACAAACGTCAATGCTACTCGTTGTACAGATTCAGACTCCTAACATCACTTAGGGATACTGGATAAGCATCATTACACATATTCTTGCAAGAAAAGTACTACTAGCAGTATATTTAACACCTAAATTCACCACCAGTGTGAGTGGACTCAGCCGCATTCAGATCAAAACAGTTACTGCAGTTTCTACAGGTAATCTTCAGAATGATTTATTCCAATGTTTTTCTGTGCTTTAAAAAAGGTCATCCAAAAAGGAATAAAAACCAGTGTGAGATGAAGGCAATTACCATGACTTCAGTTTCAATAGTGGAGTGTCCCCCCTCCCCCTCTTCCTGACACCTTTCAACTTACAGGGAGATAAGCCCAATCCTAGTTACCATTTCCATGCCCTTTTCAGTTTATGGTAATTGCTGTTGTGTAGTGTCGCAGTATTGGGGCCTCTGCTCTATCCTTCCCCCCATTTTGTGCAGGCAATAGGAGAATTTTCTTTTGATTTATTCTTCTAATAGCTTCAGCAATGTCAGAATATTAGAACCACCTATTATCTAAAGGTTGCTTTGCAAATTCACTTTAAATGAAAATGTAGCTTTTCAGTCATTAATGCATTGAAAGAAGTTGTGGTTAAAGGAGGAGATGGATGGTTTGGAAGCTTATCCATTACATTTAAAAGCAAATTAACAGTGACAGAATCTAGGTGAAACAGGCAGCAGGAGAAATGAAAAGACAGATTGAGATATCAATCAAAGAGAATTTCAGATCCTTTTCTTTTTGCAGGGACAACTGAAGTAGGCATTTAGAGGGATGTAACAAAGCAAAGAGAGTCTTCTGCCATGTGGGAAAACTGAAGGCATTTTTTCTGCCCAGCCACTGAGAGTAATGCACCCTGAACCCAGGCAGGAGAGGCAGGAAAGCAGAAGTGGATGCTGGCAGAAACCTGGAGATGCCATGGGACACGCCACACACACTCCTTACACCTCTGAAAGACAACGGTTAAACAAACCAAGGTTGTTTAGTAAGAGGGAATTTTGCACCCAGGCTGGCAGCATCTTTGCAGGGAAATTTTTGAAGTAGACAAGTTTAAGAAAAATACTTTATTTCTCAAAACCAAAAACAAATGTAGATAGATACTGCAAATATCTCAGAGGGGATTTAAGATTACAAAGACTCTATGCATCTCACCTTTAACATTTTCAAGCCTCAGTTTTCATATGTTAGAGGGAATGGTGGAGAGCTCTTTTTGAGATCAAAAGCACAACATAAAGTAAGAATATAGAAAGCTATGAGGCATCTCCATCAAGTGGCTATCTAATTCAAATCTACCAGGTTCAGGTAGGACAAGCTAGTTTATTGATTAGTAGGACACCAGAGGAAGATTCAGATCTGCAGGTGACTCATTGCATAAAAGTTAATATTTGCTATTTGATTCTACATCATTAAAAGCTCATGAGTTACTTCAGTCTGCATTAGATAAATAAGGCATTGCAGTAGTTTCTGTGTAGTTCTTCACATTTGTAGTTGTACTCTTGCTTTGACTTGGAAAGAAACAGTGCATTTTATTTTTTTTTCTGACTCTTGCATCTTTGCTCCCATTCTCAGAAGTGCTGTTTGGACTCCAAGTTCTGCATTGTAAACTGCATTCTTGATATGGATCTCCCATATTTAGGTGCTCTGATTGTTCAAAGGACTCTCCAGCTGGGTAGCAAGACTATTTGAGTGCTAATACAGTGATTGTAAAGAATGGGACATCAGTTCCCATTTTAGAACATAAATCTTGGCAAGTTTGAATGGAGTATATTCAAATGGGAACAAATGGACACTTTCAGCATGTAATTTGAAACAAAACATTCAGCACTTACATGAATAAGCTCAGCAACTGCATCGCCCCTAGCCCAGTGTCTGAGAGCCTATGGGTGACAGCTCCAAGCCCAAAGCCATTGAGCAGCACAGGGGAGCACCTGGTCCTGGGGTTCTGCAGCAGGAATCCTGCACTCCAGGCCCCCTTTCTATAGCTGCAGGTTTCAGCTAAGGCACTCACCTTCCCTCCCTCTTTATCTGTGACTGCCAGACAGACAACACCAGCTTCTTATGGCTTCCAAGACGAAAACTTTACCAGCACTGAGTGTCAGGCTTGGGCACATTGTACATGTGTCCACGTGTTTATAGACATATCCATTTCCAATTGCAGAGTCCTTCTAAAATTCACTTTGAAAAGCTCTCCCTAAAATTAATATTCAGCAGAGCTGCTTACACTCTGCAATACTAGAAATAAGCTTTACCTTTCCAAGCGAGAGAGTTAAAAAACTTTTAAAAATTTAAAAAAAGAAATCTGTGTGGGGTTGAAAATAGTGACTTGCAGATCAGGCTGCTTTTCCTCAGAAGTGAGCACCTTGCCTGCTTGTGGCATTTTGCTCTAGCAGAGAAGGTGTCGTGCA
The DNA here is from genome assembly GCA_013397795.1 of Orthonyx spaldingii. Classification (NCBI taxonomy): domain Eukaryota; kingdom Metazoa; phylum Chordata; class Aves; order Passeriformes; family Orthonychidae; genus Orthonyx; species Orthonyx spaldingii. Next base: position 1,122,588 of record VZTJ01004198.1, read on the forward strand.
TCAAATTAAAAGGATATTGAAGGAGACAAGACTGGAATGAGAATGAATAAACACTGCAGCTGCACTGGGAAGACCTATAAAACACACATGTGGAAGAATTATTGTCTTCTGACCCTTCCTGCAGTACACCAGTGATGGTACTAAAGCACAAGAACTAAACTGGATTGTCTACTGCATGTTACAGATATGCCTACTCCTTAATCCTGTGTAGTCATACTGAGTCGAGGGAAGAAATTTTACATTAACAGAGAAAGGAAGGATGTCCAACCTTTCACTGTGCAGCAGCTATTAAAGGCACTGAGAGCATACGCATACAGTGATTTTTTTTTCTGATTCCCATTCCAGTAGCGCCACCATCAATGCCTGCATAGTTGGATCCCAGCAATCACCTCTGTCATGCAATGGGAGGGCCAACTGCACCAAGGTCCCACAACAAGAGAGTTGCCCCCTCCCTTCAGTAGGAAAAAAGAGCTGTAAGCCAGGCAGAAACTATTAATAATGTCAGTGGAGTAAACAAGAACTAAGCTAAACACCAGATAAGCTCTTCTGGAAGGCTGAATCTGCTCAGCTAGTCATAGGCTGAGCACATCCTCTTGGAGAGGGAAAGGCTGAGAGTGCTGGGGTTGTTCAACCTGGAAAAGAGAAGGCTGCAGAGAGACTTTATTGCAGCCTTCCAGTAACTAAAGAGGGCTTATAAGAAAGATGGGGGACACACTGTTTAGTAAAGCTTATTGCCAGAAGACAAGGGGAAATGTTTTTAAGATAAAAGAGGGTATATTTAGACTTAAAAAAATTAAATTGTTCCTTAAAGGAAATTTTTTTTATATCTTTTTTTACAAGGAGGTTGGTGAAACATTGGCAGAGGTTGTCCATAGAGATGGTAGATATCCCATCCCTGGAAGCTTTCAAGGTCAGGTTAGACGGGGCTCTGAACAAACTGATCTAGTTGATGTTCCTGCCCATTGCAGGGGGGGTTGGTTGGACTGGATGACCTTTAAAGGTCCCTCCCAAACCAAACTTGTCTGGGATTCTATGTCTACACAAAAGGCTAAGCAAGAATTACTTCACTAAAACTTTCCACTAGAAATTTCAAGGCAGCCCTGAAAGTGTGAAATTCTCTAACAGACTCAGTGCTTTGCTATCAAATGCTCTCCTCCCCTCACCACTCCTCACTAATGATTTTCCTAACAGGTGAAAATTTTGCGGTACCCCTGGTTTTGGTTTTCTTTAAATGGAGTATTTAAATGTGCATTTTGGTCAGATTTAGGTCTAGTTTTAGCAATGGCCTGAGACCAGACAGTAGGAGAGAGGATGGGTAATGTAGAATGCTTAGAGAGATTATGAAACTTCCATCCTTGAAGTTATTTAGAATTTGACTGGGCAAGGTCCTAAGCATCCTGATCTGACCGAATCTGCTGTGAACAAGAGGTTTTACCACATGACCTTCAGAAGGACATTCCAACCTAATTTTTTCTATCATTCTACATACTCCCACTCTAGGTCCTTTATACACTGGAATTTCCACTGGAGGGAATGGGAGTTTAAAGGACAACATCTCTATCTACTGCAGATGTATTTAATTTCAGTATGTTTTTTTTCTTTTACATGGTTCAGTTTAGGGACAGAAGTATTTACTTTTTCACGCCTGTAAAAGATGCCATCCAGCAGAATAATTTCTGATAAACATGGAGCTTAATCAGTTATAATTATTTGCGTCTGCAACTCTATTTCATTTAAAGGAAAGTATTTACCAGAAAGAGACAAAGTATTTCTATACAGAAATGACAGAATGACTGGGCCAAGTTCCTTATTTTCCTTTAGGAATTTGAAGCTGTGGGCAGAAGTAGGTAGATGTGACCATACACACAAACTCGCTTCTCCGATGTAGATATCATACTTGTACTTGCAGCCATGGTCAGCTGGGTGACCGATTCCATGTCTACACATGCCAGTGTTAGATTTCTTCATATCCTTATGTTCATGCATCAAATATGGTGTGCACTTACATGGGAGAAGAAAAAAAACCAAACCTTTGAGAGCCACTGCCCAGGGGAAAATGATTTTCCATCTGCAAGAAAAGCATCACTGCTGTTCCCAAAGAGCCAGGGAAGCCAGGCCTGTGAACATATAGAAGACTTTTCTCAGAGTCTAAATGGAACAGAGTTGTGGAGTCACTTGTATAAAACATCAGGGAGCACATTTCAGCCCATTGCTAACCCCTACATACTCGCTGAAATGATGGCTTGCACTGACTTGTAGGGAACAGCTTTTCTTGAACACAGTTACTCAGCAGGAAGCACAGAGCATAATTAATGTTTGTGTAGAACTCCATTTTAACTTAGGTCAACTAGTACTTCAGAATAACATGGTTACTCTTTGATTCATTTTTGTTCTTTTATTTATGAAACTGAATAGTCTTTATTTTCCCCAATTAGTTAAATAAACTTCAAACGTCTCTAAACACCAAATCTGGAAACGTCCAAATGACGCAGTAATAGGTGTGCTGCAAATACATGGATTAGCTACAGCTCGGAGCAAGGGAGAAAATTAATTGATGTGTCACACACTGTCGTGTAAAATTGTTTTTTTTCTTGACATTGAACAGTGGCATTTATCATATTAACACAGACACTTTTTCCAATCATCTCTACTAGTGCTGCTGAGGCACTGCCATTACTACTAGTAAATAAATGACAGTCATGTTTTATAAAAGGATGTGAATAGTGTGGTTTCAGGCACAGTGTTTAGGTGTCTAGTACTGAAAAATGAAATAACAATTAAAACCAACCAACCAAAGAAACAAAGCCAACACTACCAAGCTGTACACACCCACCCAGAACAGAACAGATTATTACTTGCAGTACATGTTGTTTCTTCAAGTTCAAGAATCGCTCAGAGCCCTCTGCTTGTATTCCATCACCCTGATGTGCAGGCAAGAACTCTGCCAACTCAGGACAATAAAGCAGCCTGTGAAAAGTGGAAAATGATTAATTAAACACGCTGAACTGGATGCACTGTCCAGTCAATAGGTCTTCCAGCATAGTGTAATCAGCCTGTCCATCACTGTGCCTTCTTACCCTCTTCTCACTATAAGTTTTTCATATGAATTTCAGTTTATAAGAGGCACCTGTTTGGAAAGTCAGAGGCATTAATCTCTTCCTAGAAAGATCTTACAGTAACCCATATTCATTCAGTATTGTAAGGAAGTCTTTAAAATCCCTGTTCAAGATCCCATGAGTCCAGGCAGCATATTTCAGGCTGATTTGGAGGATGTAGGTCCTTAGTTTGAATTTTATTTAATGAAGATTCTTTTCCACTTTTTGACCTCACAAAAATGCTGTTTCCCCAACATGCAAAGCTGAACATTTTCAGTCTGTGAACAACTCATTACTGGGCTCAGCCTACAAGAGGAAAGAAGACTACTTGGCTTTAGTGCTATAAAAACATCTGCCAGAGGACCAAGTAGGTTATTAAAAACCAAACTTAATGAACATCAAAGAGCAACCATTAAAAAAAACCCCAATGGCACCTATAGGAAGGAGAGTTGTGTGACTGAGTTGTGTAAAGGAGGGTTGTGTGATCCAGAGCAATGTACAGCCATCCACTGTCAAATGTTTGAACCTGCCCTGGAGGCCTTCACTTGACCAGCAAAGGCAGATAATTTAACACTAGCAAAGGTCACAACACCAAAAATCTATTTGAGATTATTTTGTGCAGCTCATGAGAATACATGAGAGGATCAAAGCTTTTCCTTAGGACTGGAAGGGATTAAGTCACACAGAAAGTATCTGCAAGGTAGAAAAAAAAGATAACTAAATCTCAGAGACTCCTTATCAGCTTCCCAGCCAAGATGTATTATTTGAATGAAAAATAGTTGTAGCCTGTGCTACAAATGACATCAAAATACAAATCTTGCTGTGATTTGACATTTACAACACATATGTTTCTGCTACAAGGAAGAGCAGGCTTCTTTCTTGGAACCACTTTAGCTTAAGTCAAGAGATGGATTTTTCTCTTCTTGAGGAGCATGCAGACATTTATGCAGGAAACACGTTACTGTTTCAGAGAAATTAGTTCTTCTGAAACCTTTTTAATTTTGCATCCACCACCCTAGGCCTTGCCTGCACAGCATGGGAAAACCATGGACGCCTGGGGCAAGGGGCACACCACCACAGCAGAGAGTTCAGGGGCAGGAAAAGCTTAGCTCTGACACTGGACTTTGAGCCTGAGTGTCCCTGGCTCAGTGCTTTCATCTCTGCTGGGAGAAATGAGGTACTAAAACCCTCATTGCATTGTTAGTGTGCTGATAAAGGTGCTCTGAAGTCAGGAACAGTAAACAAACACACCGTTCTTTTGGAGAACACAGGGAGCAGGGTGCCAACAGTGATCAGCGAGTCCTGTTTCAAAAACTACCAAAATAACTATCCAATCTTTGCTGAAAATATGTAACTGCTTTAGTGGCAAAAGCAAAAACATCTGGAGTTCAAGTAGAAAAGATCAGTCCTTGAGACAGAAACTGGGCAAAATGTTTCTTCACCTCAAATACCTCTTGGTCACACCCTTCCACCCAGACTTGTCCTGACCTCTTCTGTCCCCTGTAACCTCACCCCTGAGGTATTAGGGTGCTCTTGCAGGTTGTCCTTATGTTTCCTTCAGTTGGATTGCTGCAATTTCTTTTCTTTGGAGCCAAATCGCACAAATCAGTAGGTGTAACTTACTTAAGCCAACAGGGAGGAAAAAGAAGAAGAAAAGGTCAATCTTTAAATTCACCAAACATCTCAATTACAAGGAGATTCATTCTTAAACCTCAGTTATTCGCAGGTAATTTTTCTGACTACCTCCTCTCCCCCCCACCCCCATCTTGTTCTTTACGAGTAGACAAAAGTTACAAGTGAGCAGAGATAAATGTTTTAAGCTACAGGGCAGCACGGGTATAAAAACAAATGAGCACAAACTGAGCAGGAATACATTTAGTCTTGTAGTTGAAAGACTATTTGTAACCATAAAAATGGGGCTAAAGGCTAAAACGAAATTAATGTTAAGAAAAATCCTGATCAGTTGATTAAATGGATTACAGAACACGATAGGGAGCACATCCCTGTGACCCAAAATACTTATTTCAGTCTTGCTTTACTGTAAAATTTGTGATACCTTCTTTAACTGCTTCTCTGTGCCTTGTTTGCTGTTTTGATTGTCTGTGAGATTTGATTAGGTGAGAAGCTGAAGGAAGAGGAACAGGCATATAAAGTGCAGTGGCCCAACAGCATTGGAGGGCAGACAATCTAGCCCGGAGGGAGATAGAATGTATAGCCCACAGTCTATTCACACTACACCATAAAAGGCAGATCTGATTTACCTTCAAGCATGATGATTCTTTACTCCTGAACAATAAGAAAAGGGAGATGAAGGTGATAAGCCATTTACTTTTAGCACTGACAGCAGTACCCAAGTAATTCAGTACTGAGTATCCATTACAGATTCATTGCTATGCTTCATTTCTGTAAAATAGCAGGTCAGAAGGTGCTCATAATTTAGGGTCCAAATATTTGCCTTTCTTGCTTTGGTTCTGAAATGTCAAAGATGGCAGAGATTGGAAAAATTAAGCATCCCTCTTGCATTCTGCAAAAACTTTCTGCAACAGTGTATCTCATTTGTAAAGTACGAGAATGAGGCATACTCTGTTTATAGGAGAAATTTATATTTCTGCTATAAATTATTGTACAGAAGTGGCCATGATCTGTCCCTCAGTGAATACAAGACACTCCTATGGTTGAAAAATAGGTAAACACACTGTACTGCATTTGCTTTTAATAGCAGCAATGTACTCATTCACTGGCTGCCACGGCAGTGCTAATTTGGCCCAAAGATGGTGTTTGCAGCCTGTTCACTACAGCACATATCTGAAAGTGTTTCATGTGGCTCATGTGGCATTTGCAAACACCCAAAGTGCTTCAGGGCCACAGGAGAGAATCAGCAACGTTGCATCAATCTTGTTAAAAGCAGAGGTTTCCTCGCCAACAGTGTGACACGAGTATAGTTTCCAAGTAGAGTGAAAAAGGCACATAAAGTGGAAAAATAAAAGGTCCAAAGTACATTACTTAATTAAAACCTTCATGTCTGGCATGTACCACAAGAGAAGTATTTTCAGTCTGCCACCAATTCTTCAGCGTCAAACCCACAGATTTTACCCAAGGTTCTACACATCACCCTAACCTTAATCACCCAAGTTCTAACACAGCTTTACATCTAAATTAGCATACTGGAGTATTTCACACCAGTGATGCTTCACTGTAGAGTTATTGTTCCAAGCCTGCAGATACTTAAAATATCTCTGTCTCAGATTTTTCTCAGTACTTCCAGTCACACTAAAGAAATGGAATGAGGAGAAAACCTTAAATTCATAACACAATCCTTAAAGAAATATGAAATACCACCAGCCAAAAGATGCCTGGTACAAGTTACTGAGGGTTCAATAATGTCAGTCCTGTGAGTTGAGGGTTCATTCTGAAGTTTCTCTGCTGGTGACCTTGGGTTTTACTGACTGTATCAGGCTCATCAAGGGTAGAGCTCTCTGCTTTAGGAGGGATGGAGTGACTGACAGAGTCAGTCACTGCTCCTTCCCTTGGTCGCAAATGAAAGGTGAGGATACAACTGCCCCAGGCAAGACATCTCTCAGCTGTGATGTCCAAGGAGGCACGAGTATGTAGCAAATCATTGGAAAAAGCAGTGTGTACTCTGTTTCTCTCTCTGTATCCTGTCTCCCACCTCTTATCCTTTCTACTTCAGTCCAGGGTCTGCAAATCTCCGACCTTTCCCCATGCCAGTTCATTTGGAGTACCACAGGCTGCCAAAACCTTGCTCAGGAGCTCTCTCAGGCACCTCTATCTGCAGCCTTTTGAAATCCTAATGGTTCTCTCAAGAACTTTTTAGACAGTCCCCCGCAAATGCTAGAGGGAGTCAATGCTGGGAGTGAGTTCCCTCTCCTTGGGATCATTTCTCATAGTCCATCTGTACCAGGTCACCTGCAAGTCAAAGCCTCCTAGAAAAGCACTCCCGTGGCCCATTGCCACCATCAGAGTCTGTGGATTTGGTTGCTGTGTGTGCTGCTGGGAGCATACCCTAGGAAGAACATTTGGACTGTGTTCTACCTCCCCACAACTTGGGGGGGTTCACCTGCCAGCTCCTTATTTGTCTTTCCTGAAGCTACCTATGCTTTTCTATCTTCTAAATTAGTGGGACTGTCCATTTTAAGTAAAAGCTGCTATATTTTTTATTGATAGTTAAACTCAATTTACATAAAAGGGAACAAATTGTCCTCCATTTATTATTCAGAGCTGCACTAGACACACTAATTTTAGAGTACATAGTTTTCATTGACACATAAGGCTTATTTCTTTATTCATTTATGAATAAGAAAGGTTTGTTTCTTTATTCATTTCTGTTGTGTTTGACATACATTAGCAGGTCTGAACAAAATGAATGACTGTAAAAATAAGAAAAAATAATTTCAACACCGTCAACTGGGCTCAATAAATCCAGACAACCATATTTGCCTTGCATCTACTTTTTCACTTTTATTACTCATTTACCTTGTCAGGTCCAAATGAACAGAAAAGTGTTGGGATATGTACAAAAAATTGCTACCTACCATGAAAGAATGAACCTTGTATTCATAGAAATCTAGAGAGACCTCAGCTTATTTTAAATCCATTTTCAGACTTGTACTGCCATCATTCAACTTCATTTGAAAGTGGGAAATGGAAATGGAATGTATTGTTAATTGTAATCAGACTGACATCAACTTGCTAAGAATGCTTTCAGCAAATTGCTGTCCTCTAAAAAAGTGCAGAGTTGGAAAAAAATTGTGATTGAACATCAGTAAGGTGAAGATAGAAAAAACTATTAATACTTTTACATTACCCATGGGAGTTAATCAGAAAGCAAGACTTGACTGAAATGAAAGGTTTTCTTACACCAAGATGTAAAACCCTTACAAATGTAATTTGTTTATTTTATTTTCCATAACACTTAATGAAGTATCTAGCAAAGGTTGAAGTGGTCACACAACTTTCTACAGGATGCGCAGAACTCACATTTGTTTTAGTGACCTGTTCCCCCATTTACTACTGATACTCAATGTACTAACTCTTCATAACTCGTGTTATAAACCAGAAATGTGCACAGCTAGCTGGACACATCATTAGCCAACCTTAAAATTTTTTTTTTCTTCTTCAGTTTCCCATTTCTGTAGCCTTATCTTGGGCTAATTGTCCAAGACAAATGGTTGGTTGCAGTGATTCTGAAATATGTTGAGACAGAAAAACAATCAAAAGGGGACAACTATCAGAACTTTCTAATATGTGAAGGGTTTTTTACTAACTCAGGTCTGATTAATGAGCTGATAAAGCTGATCATCTGCCTGGATTAGTCTTCAGGAGTCAGAAGGTAGCAGCTCATGGCCCTGCCAGATTATAAATACATAATCTATTAGTAAAAAATCATCTAAGAGCATAAAAATTCTGTCATATCATGAGATATCATTATTAAAGGCTAACTTCAGCTGCAGGTTTGGCCAGAGAATTCACATGAAATCAAAGCAGAAACTCAACCCCAAATTCCCATTGGCTCTTCAATATTAACTTCATCAGGGCAAAAACTAATCCTAAAGTATCAAAACGTGCCTTTAAGATAAAGCCCATGAAAGAGAAATTGTGGAGGTTTATTGCTGGACTCCTACAGAGCTCTCTCAGATCTTAGTTAGTGATGCAGGCACAGGGCACTGCTGGCCCCATACCCTTCCCCCTCTTGCTATCCAAACATTTTAGCTTGTCTGTACTCCCCAGAGTGAAGGAGCTGCCATTCCTGTTGCACTGGAAAAGAAAAAGAATACGATTTTGAATTGCCCTTCCATACTCATCTGAGGGTCCATAGGGAACAGAACAAGTCTAAGTCTTATCAGAAAAAGGCCAAGAAATATAGCTAGTGAGTGTGCTTTGGCCGTCCTGCCAAGATGTCTGGAGCTGTTAAAAGCAGATTACATGTAAACAAGACAGGAACAAGGTACTGGGCATTAGACCGTGAAAGGATGTCACTTCTCAGCAAAGAGGTAGTTGCCAGTAGGAAGTTCAGGGATGATGCCAAAATACACTTTGCAACAGAGAAAGAGAGTGAGAAAAGAAAGATTCTGTTACAACAAGCTATAACTGGATATTCCTCTAAGTATTCAAGAAGATTGCTAGTCTAAAAGTGTTAGGCAGCTGCCAGGATCAAGCCTAAGTCTTCCCGTAGCAGTGGAGGAATTCAGTTTCTTTCCAAAAGACAATAGATTGAGAGAAAGTGACTAGCAGTTGCTAAAATAACTAACAAAACACACCATTTATCTATGCTCAGAAGCAAAGAAATAGAAAAAAATACATTTAAAAATTTTCTGAATTTTAATATCAAGAGCTCAGATGTTCACTAGCTGCAATAGTGCAGTGGTTAGCAGTGAGCAGGCTCTGCTGATGGTCAAGGTTGTCAGCCTTCCTGCAGAACAGCTACTGCTCAGGCAGTACAGAAATTCCAGTCCTTTCTGTGATCTTGTTCTGCATAAACGCAATATAAGCACCTGAGAAAGTTAAACCTCTTAATTTTATACACTCAATTCTCATTATGCAGAGAAAATCAAAGGGATGTTAGGAATGAGCAATGTACAACCAAGACCAGTGAAGCTGAGGGGAGGTAGCCCTTCAGCTCCCAAAATTCTCTTTCTCTAAAGCAAGGAGAACATGTCAGATCAAAAAGAAAACACAAACTGTTCTGAATAAACTATCTTGATAATTGAGGACTTGCTGTTTTCTCACATGAGCTATCTTTATTTAGTGCTTCTTTCTCCCACAAACACTTCCTCTCTCATCTCACATTCCCAGAGGCCCCTTGCAGACTATAACTTTATTAAGTAGTCAACAGCTTCTGCAAATACCACCCAGCAGATGGGGGTTGGGGAGGACTGCTTACCTCATCATCAAGTGCTACCCAACTCCTGGCATTTGCATTAGCTCAGCTGTGGTGTCTGTTTATCAGGCTTGATGCTTTCCCCAGTTCAAAAGTCAAGCAAGAGACAATCCTTTAATCTAGCCTGCTTTAATCCAATAACTTCTACACAGGAGCCAAGAGGCTGCAGCTCTGGTCTGGAGCTGGCAGGATGCTAAAGCTGGGATTTTGCAGAGACAAGCCCCATTACTCAGCTACTAAGCAGTAGCACATTTCTGGCAAAGCAGATGATGATACCTTTTAGCAGGGACCAGGGGAGAGTTAGAGACTCCAAAATTACATGAGAGTGAAGCAAGTGCAATCTGCTATTTACAGGCTCACTTGACATCTGCAGCCCTAAAAGATTTGGCTGCATGGGCCACATACATGATGGTCTTCCAACTCCTTGAGGACTGGCCCAGAGTTTCAGTATCTGTTGGGTGGTATTAGAATGTTACCCTTTGACTGAGCTGGTAATTTGACTTTAATTGCTTATGACCAGTAAGTCTTGCACAAGTAGGAATCTGATTTCTCTCTGTCTTGGCCCCACTATCAGACTGGAAATTTTGCTTTCCTGGCTTCTTGTATATGTTGGGTTTTCTTGTTTCAGGGGACCAGCTCCCAGATCAGACCTTCTGATTTCCATGGTTGTCCCATAACAAACTAACACTGTTGCAAACCTCAGGCCCAATTACCCATCAGTTGCACTTGGCATCCAAGTCCAAAGAACTGTGCTAAACTTTAAATTGTTTGCACAGCCTAGTTAGCATTAGTGTACTGCATCTAAAGTACACATGCTTGCTCTTTCTGCTGCCTGAGCCAAATCACATTCTGGGCACAAAATACAGGCATGACACTGCTTCTAAAACTGATCCCTGGGTCCAGAGGGGACTTTCAGACTTCCTGAAAAAGGAACCCTGCATCCTTAAACAGCTGCGGAGAGAAACACAGTATAGTTAGGGAAAGGAGAGATATAGAACTGATTTTTATTTTGTTTTATTTTTTTGCTTGCTTTCTTGCTGGCTTCATGACTTTGTGTTCCTGGTTATCCAGTGGCAAGTCTCAGTGGAAGGCATGGAAGTCTGTGCTGATAGCCATCTAGCAAGGGTATGTCCTGAGAAAAAGTAGAAACAAGTCTGAGGTCTTCAATTTGAAATAAAACACTGTTCCCTACTCAAATCACTGAAAGGGTGGGATATATACCACTAACACTGGGTTTTTAAAATAAGAGATCACAGCTGCTGAGCTCTGTGTGAACTCTGTACCACCCATCCCTGCGGGGTAGGGGGATTTGAAGCACCATGAATGGGTCAAGCTCCACCATGGACCTGTACTTCTTGCCTTGCAGAGGAATCCCAGTAGTGCTGGGGAGCCTGGCCACTTGTCCTCAGGCACATCAGTGTCTGCACAACCTCTCAGGGCACTCCAGAACCCCAAATCCTGTGTGTCTGTGAGACTGGTTAGAGAGAAAAATTTTTCTGTGCTCATGCCTTGAAAACAGGACCTGCACTTCAGCCAAGTACTGCTTCTGAGCCTGTCCCACCTTTAGTGCTCGACACCCTCCCTTTGAGAGATGAATTCCATGTGATCAGATTCTCACCACTTCAGGTTCTGCATTTCCTTTTCTCTAGTTTTAACAGTATCCATTAGTTAGTTGTTATCCTAGTTAGACATTGTCTACACTGAATTAAGCAGTCTCATGCCCGTGACTCACTGACGTACATCTGGATGAAAACCCAGTCTGTTTTCTGCCACACAGCCTGTTCTGGCAAGAGGAAGTTTGAAGAAGCTCATGACAGGAGTTAGCCAGGCAGTAATAAGACTCACCTGAACATATACATCTTTTAATTGCTAAGTGACACATGTTCCACAACAGCTTTTTTTTTTTAAGAAGATAATTCATTCCATTCATAATAGATTTAATTGTGCTCTGATTGCTCACACCTGGCAATTCTGGTTTGTGGCATGTTTTTTTCCCCAAAGCACTTTCAAAGCATAGGATGGGCCTTGTGCCAGGTATAGTATATGTTTCCTGAAATAAATGGAATGGGATTTGCAGAGCCAGCTTTAGACATAGACAAAGTATGCAGTTGCTGGGGCAGCTGTCTGCTTTGCCTCTGCCAGAGACCTGCCACTGCTACTGCCAAAGGAGAGGATGCTCTGAGTAGACTGAAAACTATTGTTCATCCTCCTTGAGCAAGAAGCAGTGGTCATGGCCCCTTGTTCTGGCACAAATAGGAGCACCACGTCTACTTCTCCACAGCCCTGCCATCTCCCTTGATAGCACTCATCCAGAGACTAGAGAAATTCTTCAGTTTCTTTGCCTCTGAGTCAGCTGTTTTCCTGCATTATTATGGATTCAGATGTTTCATTGATATTTGTCTGGTTTAAATTGGTATTCAGGATAATGAAATAATTTTGAAATCTTCCCATTAGCTATTTTGAAATATAACCCTGAACAAAGCTGAGAGTATTGGGATGTTTTTAATACATCTTAAGGCTGCCATCACTCAGATGCTTTTTTAGTCTTTTTCTTGTTTCCTCAAAAGATCCTCCACTCAAGTGACCCCACCAGAATCTTCCTCTCAGATTTTCTCTTTACACTTGAGGTCCCATCCTGAGATAACGATTCATTATAGTGCATGTTGTTCTCCCACAATCCTAAGAGATTTCCTGTCCCTCAGTAAACTCATACTTTTAGTGGAGAAGAAGGAAAGGAGTAGGAGAGCAAGTCAAGCAGCAGAAAAGTGAGCTGATTTTCTCTATGTTGGGAGCCGTATTGTTTGTTTGACATACCCAAGAGTCCAATATAACAGTGCCTGGCATAGAGAAGTGCCTGCAAAATGAACGCAGCATACCCTAAGACAACAGAAAATCTGTCCTGTATAATGGAAGGCATGTAAAACTAGAAAGAACCAATTCAAATAACCCCACAGAGTACAAGATGGACTGAGACAACCTGCATGGATATACAAGGGATAAACTTCATGCCAGCTAGCCCAGTCAATTTCACTGAGATATTTTACCAGAGGTACAGTCAGTGCTGAATAAATTCTTCAATAAAAATCAGAATTTAGCAAAAATAATCTAAATATATTGTGGTAAGCAGAAGAGGAGGCCTCAACTGGGTTTCTGAGGAGACAGAAAAACAATTTCAGAAGTCTAGTCTCTCTTGTTTTAATTAATTCCTTCTTCTAACCTACCAAACTGTAACATAAAAATAGCTCAGATTATACTCTAGGGCAGTTGTTTACATGCATATTTACCAATTCTCCAGTGAACAGATTTCTGAAGCAGATCACTCACTGCTTAATTTTCTCAGCAAAAGGAACACAGAATTCTATCTACAGTGAAAGCACCCATGCTCTTCAGGGGTAAAAGATAAGGGTTGTAATAGTCAAACCAGAAGCAAAATCTGAAGAGATGTAAAATACTCATCAAGTCTATTGATTTTAAGCTGCCTGGAAGCATCTCCTGGGAATGTTTCTCTAGATATTATCTCTGTAATCATAGTATTCTCAATTGTAAATTCAGCTGCTCTGTAGCAGAACATTCGTATTGTAAACACACAAAAGTGTTGAACTGATAAATGCATTGCTAGCAGAGATCAAATGACAAATTCATTAGCTGCATCAGGTCCTGAAAGGTAGGACTGGTTTTTTCAATGATATTTCTTCCATTTCTGACTCCAGGCATTAGCAGTACTGATATGGTGCCTGGTTCTGTTCTCCCACAAGTGCCAATTACTGAAGGGAGTGACATTTTGAAGGGCTGAGTTCCACTGTTAGAAAATATCTATTGACAATAGCCTTCTTGTGAAAAATCACTTTAGGAAACAAGACGTTTAGGAACCTGGGCATTTGGCGACTGTGATCTGCACTTACAGGCAACCAGATATTCCATCTTCTAAGTGGTTCTCTATCTGCTACTCTTATTGAACGGCTGTTTCAGAATCATGTTCTGTCATTAGAAATCTTCTAAATTCCAGTAGAAAATGTAATCATGATCAGTTTCTTCTTAAGCCATCACTTTTCTTTGGAGGAAATAATTTTTGCCCCTCCCTGTTACGTTTACAATATCAGCCATTTCCCCAGTCAGTTTTTCTTTTTTTGGACTGATCTACACAAACTTTACTTTTGAGTTTGTTTGGTAAGATGCCTCAGGTCTCAGAAAAACCCTTTTCTGTGCATCTCTTCCAGACTAAATCCCTCTCTTGAAAAAGGGTGACTGAGATTCTGCATAACGTTCCCAGAGACGTCACTGCCCTTTCCCCAGCATGCCAACATTCCTTCTCTTGCTGAAACACCTCACACCATAGTTTACTGGAGCTACTTAGAAAATAGATCTTTAGCCTAAAAGCCTTTTTTGCACTACATTCAGTGACTAAATGAAAGTTACTGAGCCACCAGATATAATTTAGGATACCTCTTTATGGTTAAAGGACTATATTTCAGTCTTAAGTTTTAGCCTTACTTACCATGTAAAACATGTGATTTTAAAGGGATGTCTTGTAATTATGAGATTCTCTGGAGCCAGTAGGCAAGGATTGCTGGAAATCTGAAAACACAGACCAGTCTTTGCACAAAAAAGCTGCTATTCTCAGTAAAGATAATCCTACTCTATATTCAGTATGATTTTATTCACATCCCCCTACTTAAAATCATCACAGCAAGATTTTGGAAAAGGTATGAAATATAAATACCAGCACAGTTGATGTATGCAGTAAATACATCCATATATTTAGAAAAGACCTCTTACATAGTGCATTCCTAGATGACAAAATGAGTCAGTGATTATCTAAAGCTCGCAGACTTAGAGGCTCCAAGGTAGACTGTTGAAAAATGGGGGGAAAGGAAAATTATACTGGCAATAGGGGATTTAAAAGGTAGCTTTTAATATATTACTAATTTATGCAGCTGATACCTTATGCTTCTTAATATTCTGAGCTAAGAAACCAAAATATCTTTCCAAATTAGACTCCCTAAGATTGATAAAAATTCACATGTAGACACAGAAGTATTCTCAACCTGATACTTACTGACAGCTACCCCATAATGTTCTCCACATTGAAACAAAGCTTTAAGTGCACTCAGAGAGCGCAGCTGGAGTGTTGAAGAGATTGCCTGAAGTAAAACCATAAAAAAAGAGGTGGGAAAAAATGGATCTGCTGCTGGGACACTGGAACAAGGCATTTGTGATAGAGAAAAAGTAGGGGGAAATGATTCGTGATGGCCTAATTACATTAGAAACAACAATTATTCAGCTAGTTCAAGAAAAGAACCCAATGGAAATGGAGGAAAGAACAGCCCTCAGGTCAATCTGATATTTGTTTTCCTGCATGTGGAAAAGTATTCCTCATGAAAACTGTTTTCTGCTATTATGCAAAAACTCATCATAAAAATGAATGCCTCAGAGAAGCTGTTGTGTATTATCATTGGCAGCATAGGAGAGCCACTGCTAATACTGACCCTTTAGGAGACTTATAAAACACACTAGCAGGTATGGTTCCAATGGGAAATGTCCACAAACAACAGGTATATTTTGGCACCTATACAATGCATTTATGGCTGTTGCTTCCCACTGGAAATAACAAAATGCGTTTAAGCAGTATACAAACTGTCAGCTGTCATTGAATTATATTGCAAGGATGTTCTCTAACCCTTGAAAGAGTGACTGTTTTTATTTTAAAGAAATAGTTTATAAGTTGTAGGACAGTAAAGCTAGCTGATGTTTTTCACAATATGCAGATGATCAGCTTCTCTAGCAGGAGACTCGAAATATTATTAACAATTTATGATTATTTCCATGCAGATACTGAATGACTAATTCCTATCATATTTTTCTGCAGTTTCAGGAGAGAGCATTTCTGCAGCTGTTTCTCTTTTTCTCCCGCAAATCTAATAATCAGTAAAATTGTAGTCAGCCAGCTATTAAATTTCAGATCTGTTAGTATATTTCATGCATTTAAAGACTGACAAAATGTGCAGTCACATAGCCACAATAAAATGCCACAGTGATACTAAGAAAAGTAATCACCAAGCATGCAAAGCTTAATAATCCTGGATTTTGTTGCAACAACCCACTAGATAAAAGCCAATACTGAATATTCATATAGAAACTAGGGTACCCCATTAATGCAATAAAGCAAAAGTTTGGAAAAATGTGATGTGTTTCCACAGATACTTTTGAGAGCTTAAACCTGTTGTTAATTATTAGAAATTTATGGAAAACTGATTAGCTTATGTTATCATACAGAGAGTAACGCGTCTTAGCATTTTGAGAACAGAAAATTCATTAATTCATTACTTATAAATCTCTATATTTTGTTCATACACCTCTATTGAACTGACTGATTTGTGTCTGAATGAAATATAATTTGTGTTTTGGCAACACAATTATTTGAAGGCATCAACAAACAAAATCAAACACTGCAAATAGCTCCAATTCTACCACAATTTCTCTGTCAACCCGCCTAATAGAGTGATAATTATTCATTCACATATTTATAGCCTAAGCATGGCAGTTCAAAGCCTTTATGTACTATATTCCTCATATAGTTCCTGAAAATAGTGAATTTAATGTACATACATTACATATATGTGTATGCATACTCATACACGTTTACTTCACAAAAGACCACCCACATGGTTTGATAAATATAGGTGGATAATTAGGTAAGTAATGGAGATATGATGACCCAGCAGCATTACTGATCACTGAGGCCACCCAAAACTTTCCACAGGCAAATTCCTTAATGCTTTGCAAAATTTTGGCTGTATTAATTGGAATGTTGTATGTCACATTTTTGTGTTAAAATGCCTCAGATATTTCTGAAAATATAACTAAGAAAAAAATGTGGATTTGCTCATAGCAAAAAAAAGTAGCCAATTACATTTTTCATTAAGAAGACCTCAACCAGCCTGGGACCTAAAATATTCCAAGGAGCTTTCCAGAGTGTCAAGAATTTGTGTTATAATTAGCATAGGCTTGCCAAGTTGGTGAAAAGGGCTTTAAACTAAAGTTGTGAAGGGATGGGAATCTCAATCCTTCCCAGTCCTACCAGTTTAATATCAGTGACATTAGTAGAGCCTGAAGAGGGATCACATGTGAGTAGAAGGTCACCTGAAAAGCAGCACAAAGGAATTCCAGACCCTCCAGCCAGTAATTTGGCTTTAACAGGGGGCCAGCTTAAATGCCTCTGTGAGGAATAAAGAAGATGCTGATTTACATCTTTGCCATCAACATGGACAGCGGGATTCGGTGCACCCTCAGCAATTTGCTGACAACACCAAGCTGTGTGGTGGAGTTGGCACACTTGAGGGAAGGAATGCCATCCAGAGGGACCTGGACAGGCATGGGAAGGGGGAGGTGGTAGGGGGGCCCGTGGAAACCTCATGAAGTACAACAAGGCCAAGAGCAAGGTCCTGCATCTGGGTAAGGGCAATCCCAAGCACAAATACAGGCTGGGCAGAGAACAGATTGAGAACAGCCCTGAGGAGAAGGACCTGGGGGACTTCCAGTACCTAAACGGGGCTTACAGGAGAGCAGGAGAGGAACATTTGAGAAGAACATGTAGTGATAGGACAAGGAAGGATGGCTTTAAACTGGAAAAGCATAAATTTAGATTAAATATTAGGAATAAGTTCTTTGCTGTGAGGGTGGTGAGGCACAGGTTGTCCAAAGAACTTGAGGATGCCTCATCCCTGGAATTGCTCAAGGCCAGGTAGGATGGGCCTTTGAAGAACCTTGTCTAGTGGAAGGTGTCCCAAACCATGGCAGGGGAGTTGAAATTAGATGCTCTTTAAGGTCTCTTCCAACCAAAATCATTCTGTTTCTATGATTTTCATAAACTTTCAAAGTCATGCACTTCAAAAGCATTAGTTTCTAAAGTAGATCTCACATGTGTTCAATCTCAGTCAAGTGTTCTTGATCCTAGAGTTTCAGGAGCAAGACTTCCTCCCTAACTCTCTATGAGTGAAGTTCTTGTAGTGTCTGGCAGGTGAAGTTTTTGTAGAGTCTGACTTCCCAAGAGGGCACATGGAAGTGGTCTCCCACCAGGTGCAGCAGGTGATGCTCCAAGAGGAGCCAGTGGCCATACAAGAAGCATCTAATTTGGGAATTGAACTGATGGACAAAGCTGGAGATGAAGAGAAGCCATGGCAGGAGCTTTTTAGAAGAGTGAGGCCAAAAAAAGGACAAGAAATAGGATGAGGAAAAAAAGTGAGGGTTTTTGCCTGGTCAGAAAGTTACTGAGAGGTATAGAAGCCAGCAGACCTAATTCAGGGAAACACCCTCTCCTAAAATGTGCTAAACTGAGCTAGCAGAGCAACATCTCTGTATTCCTATACTGTCATAAAATAGATATTAACTTCACCGATTACAGGTGTCCTCATCTTCCTCCCTTTTCTGCTTTGTGGACATGCCCAGCCGCCTAACATTCTCATATACACTGTTAGAATTTGTGTCTGCACAGCAGAGCTATTGGTCCAGTCCCAGCAGATTACCCCAACTGGTGGGATGCAGGGTTCCGTAGGTCTCTGTTTTTCAACTAGAGAGTTATATTTAAAATATTCATTAAGATAAATTGTGGCAGTCCCTGCAGCAGTTTTACACTATTTAATGCTGTGGTCATGGATAGTTCTGGTAACTCCAGGAATAGAACTACCACCCCCTCACAGAAAATGGATTGTTTGACATTTTTATTAGCTCCAGCCTTTGTTCCATGCAGATGACAGCCAGTTACCTACACTGGCATGACTGGTAGGAAAGTAGGTAGAAGGAAAGCACTGCTGACAGCCTCTTGCAGGTCTGTGATGCTAAATCAGCATCAGTGCCACGTGCCTTCTCAGTGAGGACGGGATGTAGAGGTAGAGTCGTGACAGTACGTTCCAAGGTGTCCCTGTGGTTCTTCCAGCTTGCTCTGTCAATGTTTCATCTCAGGTTATTAGTATTTATAAAAACATGCCCTTAAAATAGCTTTATGGTGTTAATAGAAGAAAAAATAGCAGTTCTTGTGCTTAAGTTTTTCGTAGCAGGGTAAAATAGGGCTAAATTGGGCAAGTACAGAAATCATAATAGCACAACCCAGTTTGAGGGTGACTTTCAAATCCCCTTCATGTCTTAAAAATCACTGACCTTAAGCTAAAATTTAGACCAGGATACATTCCTTCCTGCTTTACAGAAAATCCATCTCCGTTTAACAGGTGTGAGATTTGGGGTGACTTTTGCTTAAAGACTGCTTAAATCTACTCACTAAGTCTTCCACTCACAAGTGGAGCAACCACAAAATTCTCCAACTTCTGAAAAACACATTATTTCAGAAAAATCTTTCAGGTTTGCATTTGACATTTGCAAAATAGACATGTGCATTCTCCTGTTGTGGGTTGACCCTGGCTGGACACCAGATGCCCATCAGAGCTACCCTGTCATTTCCCTTCTCAACTGGACAGGGAGGGGAGATAAAATATAATGAAAGGCTCATGTGCTGAGAGATCACACACCAATTGCCATCACAAGCCAAACAAACTCCACTTGGGGAAATCAGTTTATCACCAGTAAAATCAGAGTAGAATAACGAAAAAACAAAATCTAAATCCTAAAACACCTTCCCACTACCCCTCCCTCCTTCACTCTCATCTGTCTCCTCCCCTCAAGTGTCACAGGGGGATGGGAATGGGGCCTGTGGTCATTTCATCACTCATTGTCTCTGCCACTCCTTCCTCCTCAGTGGGAGGACTCTTCACGCTCCCTGCTCCAGTGTGGAGCCCCCCATGGGAGACAGGAGGAGCACAGTTCCCTCACCATGGGCTGCACCTGGGCTGCCCATGCTGCAGCTCCTGGAGCACCTCCTGCCCCTCCTTCTGCACTGCCCTTGGTGTCTGTAGAATGGCTTCTCTCAGATTCTCACTTCCTTCTTCAGCTGAAGTTTCAGAGAGAACTGGAAAAAATTTTATTCAGCACCTACAGAATATGGAGAGGGGAGCATAAGGGGCATTGCATTTACTTTTCAAATTATTTTTTAAAGAAACATAGCAGTCTATATGTGTCTACTCCAGGCACTGTGGATCAATGACCTTCTGGCACCAAAACGGATGAATTGTTAGCTGTTCTTCTTTAGACAGTGTTGATGTTTCACTGAGATACCCACGTCTTCTTTTTTTTTCAAATTCGCTATAGGTCTGTAAGTATCCTCTGTGATTATTGCCAGATGAGCCACAGACAATATTTGAAGTAACATACTGCTGCATGTTCTAGGACAAGACAAGGAAACACAGACTATTACGACAGTGTGTCCAATTGCAACCTCACTTGACACTGGAGTCACTCTCAATCAATCAGTGAAGTATAAGGGAAGATCTGGAGAAAGAAGAGGAAAATGAGTTACTTTATCATGCCTTGGCATAATAAAAAGCAGTTTTAAAAATTGATAATCTGAAAAACTTTATCATCAGGTTCTTGGGACTGATATTTTTTCCTGTAGTAAACTACTAATTGTCTGGATTGACTATACAATTTTTTTTTTTTTTTTAATAGGCTAGTTTCTTATTTGCAATGCTTACAAATATCTTACAAATGTTGTTTCAGAAAGGAAACAACACAGTAACAACACTGGTAGCTTTTACCATATTTTTTTCTTTTAAAATTTGCAGTTGCTTTAGACAAAAATGTTTGTCTGTTTTGCTGATTTCTTGTTTGCCAATGCTGAAACAATATCTCACGTAAACTGCAGAGGCTGACAAATTAATTTTTGTGGTTTAATATCAGGCAAATAAATCTCACCATTACTAATTATTTTTCGACCTTGCATATGAGAATAGGATTAGACTGACTACAACTGACACTGATTATGTGAGGCAGGATGTTATTAAATCCCTTTGGGGAGCTTTTGAAAGATCCACCACATTTAGAGCAGAGAGCTTTTCTCTGTATTAGCTCATTTATGGAGCAATTACATGGGACTTACTACAAAAAAGATGTCAGGAAAAACACTGAGCAAAAAACTGAAGTGGAATTTTCACCACTCCCATCTCAGTCAAAACACCTCACAACCTCACAGCCTTAAAATATTTTGTCAAGATTACCTATAGCAAAGCCATTTGCTATATATCAGTAAAAGGTATGAGATAGATTAGATTAAGACTACATGGAGGAGCACTTGTAATGGATATGAAGGCAGCAGAGATTTCTCCTTGCTCAAATGGCTTCTTTGCACCAAGAGCCCAAATTTAATTAATTTTGCAGGCTTGAAAACCCTAAAGTTTTCATTGAAGCCATCTCAGGATTTTCAAGTTTTGTTATTTCATCAGAACACTCCTATATAGGCTTTCTCAGTGAAGTGCAGAGAAATATGCAAAATGTACTGGCTCGAAAAACCTCTGCTCATTCTGGAAAAACCTGTGGCTAAATTCCCTGTTTTGTTTGGTTGAGGTTTTTTTTCAGAATTAAGATTTCTCAGATGATTTTTAGGAGTAGTTTACAATTTTGTACCTAAAAGTATGTAAATACAAAATGGAGAGCAAGATCATTTCCAAAACTGTGTTGCTACAACTGATTCTTTTCCTAATATCCATAGCTAAGAATAAAAAGGCATAATGAAGCACCACAGAACTGTGTATATTAAATATGTACACACCTATTGATTATGACATTTGCAGTTTGAGAACATCAAAAAAGCTGTGAAATAGTCCAAAGTAATACTGACAGTTCACTGAAGAACCAACAATACCACGGTGTCAGACTGCAGAGATGTATTCTCACCCCTAGTTTTGATATTGCTGTAAATTCGTGTGATGGCAACACTTAATACTTGGGCCCTCACATTTTTTATGTCTTCCTTAGGTGTCTTCACGTACTTAATCCAAGTCCAGTATGGATGAAGTTAAAAGATACTTAAATGTTCTGTCCTTAGGTACAACTCAGTGGTATAACTAAAGCAACATGCTGGAATTCACTTACAGCTTTTCCTCAGAGTGTCTCAAAGACCATCATCTTGCTGCCAGCAGTCCTTAACATGAAGCCAAACCCAGGAGTGTCGCAGCGAGCGGATGTCGAAACACGGGAAGGCGAAGGGTCAAGTCATAAAAGATCCCCTTTATTAATTAAATTCAGCTTTTATATACAAAATGGATTCCGACTTGATTGGTCACTCATTGAACGCCCCTCGTAGCAATTGGCTACCTTGATTCATGAGAGTTTCACTACCTTTATCTTAGTTTATATAAACAAATACATTCTTTCTCACGAGAAAGAGGTTTCTGTGCTGTGACATCTCCCCCTTTCTGTTTAAAAAACCGAAAGGTGTTACCTGTGGTCCTCTGTGAGTTCAGCATGAAGGATCTGCTTGGCAGTGGCCAGCTACCAAACAGAGCCTTCATTGAATACCGACAAGGAGTCTGCCCGGCGGTGACCAGCCACCGAACAGAGCCCAAACCAGCTGCTGACTTAAAGTGAACAGAGAGACTCTTCAGGAATACCTTGAGTGAAACATCGATCAACTTAATTCTATATTACAATTCTATAAATCAATTTAAACATGCTTTCAAAGTCTTTGCTTTCTGACTCCATAAAGAAACTTAAATTTCAATCTCTGCTTGTTGAAGGACTGTCTGCCTGACGGTTGGCGTCTTGGTCATCATCACAGGACAGGCTTAGAGCAGTGACAAGAGCCTCAGCAGGGTTATCCTTTCTCACAAACACTGAGATTCTCTGCTGTTCTCTGTAGCACTCCTGAAATATGTCCTGTATGTAAAGACGTGTTCATGGTCCAGAAGGTCTCTGCTTTGCAATACCCATTGGTAATTGATGGCGAATACTGGAGGGTAGGATTTTCTGCATGTGTAGTGATCACTGACCACAGGGAAAGTTTATGCAAAAATTCTGGTTCATAAATATGGATATGCTTGCATGAGGAAAACCTGATTTTTTTTATTGAGTTTGTCCTTCCAGGCATGTTATGTTGCATTTCTGATAATGCAAAGGAATAAATCAATACTGCATAAGGTACTCTGCATGTCCAAATATAGTAGTCCTTACTCAGAGTTTACTCAGGAAAAACCACCTTTGACTTCAGTGAGGATTTGCTTGGCTAAGGACTGCACAGACTGTTTTGAATCTTACCAGCATTGCTTGAAGCTAATGTTGGGCAACAGTTCTCATTGCTAATTTGCCTGCCTCGTCCTTCTCCCAGGCTCAGGATCTGCTTCTGCTGTGTGTTATTCATAGCTTCTATTGCTAGTTCAGATTGCTTCCCTTTGTGCTTTCCACTCCCAGCAAACATTCTGCTGCTATTGTTCTGCTGCTGGTAGATGAGCACAGAACCTGGTATGCGGGACTTGAACCTCAGCCCAGATTCAATTAACACTGTTAAACATGTTCTCACTATGGTGCTCAGAAGGAATTTTGATGACCCTCTTTCAATGAAGCATAAATTTGTTTAAGCTGATGGGTTTACAGTGCAAAAATATAAGGGCTCGATTCACAGATCTTAAGACCAAATGCTTCTCCAGTAAAATAGATGGAGTAGCACCCACTTAGAGCCATCACAAGGTCAACTGTAAATGCTTATTCTGACCTAAAATAGTCATACAAGAAAGTTACTGAATGTGTGTGCTGTAGCATCACTCTGGTTTGTAGTTTTAGTACTGCTTTAAAGTAAGATATCCTGAATAACAGTTAGTACCAAATTACGCCATAGCCTTCTAACATGCAGCAGATCTAGCTAGGTTATCACTCGTATGTCTTATGAGCCACACCTAGCCATGGTTTATCCTCTATTCACGCTACAGGGTACGAAATTCCTGGGTGCCAACCTGCCTATGGCAACCTAGAATTCTCCAGGGCAGGCTCGCAAAATCTTCACCTACACTCTGGGACAGGTAACTACTAAGTGATGTTTTGTGAAGTTATGCTTTCTTTCTAACTTTCTGATGTCCATAATAATGTTTCATTTCTTCATGTCAGTCTGTGGTCTCTCATTGTTCAGTTTCATTATGTTTTCTGGACATGGGGAGTAACAGCAGATCTGTTTTAGTACTCTAGATGCTTGCCCCAGCCAAGCCTGTAATAATTGTTACTAACATGCATAAAAACTGAAAGTTGTTTAAGCTGCAAAATCCACAGCTGCCTACTACCAGTTAATCGCTTTTTCTGATGGAGTAGTTTGACCGTACAGGTGCATTGCATTTCACTGTTGATACCACAGTTATCTGCACAGTTCACCCTCCTTTCTTAATTGCTGGTATGTATTCTCTTTCCTTTATCAGGTTTACATTAATCTTGGGTCTCCTGAACTAAGAATTTTTTCAATGCAATAAGTATAGAATACTGAAAGGATGGAGGAGTTATGATTGATTCTGGTTTACATTTCTATGCAGTATGTAGTATAAGTAATGACTCAGTTTTCCATATTTTGCTTAAATTTTCTTCTACTTTTCTCCTGAATGCACTGTCTATTCTTTTTTGTTTGACTTTATTTCAAGTGACAGTTATGTAGAAGAACTGTCATTCACTAATTCTATAGCTTTCAATGACATATGAAATATTGTAATATATTTCAAAGAAAGTAATTAGATTAAAGAAAATAAAGATGGACTAAGCTTCAGATTGGTTCCTGCAGTCTATTGATTTTCTCTGAATAATGTGTGAGAATATTCATCTTAAGGGTGCTGCTAGTGTAAGAAAGACATAAGTGAGATACTTTGGGATATTTTTTCACAGAGTCTACACTCTGTGAAGTGAAAAAAGCCAACAATCTTGTAAAAGTGGCTTGAATTGCTGCTTTTCAGTCCCCTGGGATTCTGCAGGTACACTCTACTCTTACCTGGGCTTGGAAGAGCTTGATGCAAAAATAACTTTGCTCTGCTGCTTGTTCTTGCTAAAATCAAGTGATGACCAGTGAAGTGAAACATAATGCAGGCATATAAAACTCTTTTACAAAATGTTTGATCCTAATTCCAACTTGGTTGAATATTTGGAAGTCCTTTAAAACCGGAACAAAGTTTTGGTTTTACACAGCCACAGGTTTTACACAGCCACAGTGCAATCACTGAGTTTGATCTTCCATTTAAAAACAGAATGTATGTCCATGTGGAAGTTCTGAGTCTTGGGATGATACTCAGTTGTCTTTCTGCAGGGCTCACTTAAAAAAAATCTTCTCTTCCTACCACCACTGTCTACTTGTAGTTGTTACTTACAGAATGAAAAAAGCTTTCTCTTGTAGAGGACAATACCACATTTTATCTCCAAGTGTACTACAACTCAAAATGCACAAACTCAGGATTTTAGCTCAGGCTATTTAACCATTTCATAAAAAAAACCAAAAAAAATAAACAGCCATTGAAACATAATTTTAATTTTCCTGCCTGCTTTTTGAAAAGCTCACAAGGATCTAAAATTTTAGAGAATTTTTTATATTTCCTGAAAGATGACTTGTTTCTTTCCTGTTGATTAACTTGTATCTTAATCACACTGTTTCAACATATCTAGACAGTAAAAATATATCTGGATACTTGCTTCCCAGTTATATTGAAAAATACCACCTTGCTGAAGGAACTAATAAAAAACCCAAATATTTGTTTGGCAAAATGAAAGACAGTGAGTATGACAAGTGTCAGCATTTACAAAATGAGGATATGTTCTATTTTATCCAGCCTGATGCACCTTAACCTTTAAAACTAATGAGAAAGCAATAACAGTATCAGCAAGAGAGTTAAAATAAAAACCTAAGTTTTGATTAACCCAGAATGCTGAAGCAGTTCAGTTATAAGGCATTTAAAAAAAAAAAAAAAAAAAAAAAAAAAAAGGAGAGAGAAAAAAGATGGTCTGTGTTTATGTAATCCACATCTCAAGGCACAAGAGGAATTTTTTGGGAAAGTCTGGCACAATGAATCTGCTTCCTCAGTATGTACAGTTCTTTGGGGTGCTTCATCTGCACGGAGGTGGAATCAGAGGTCCCCTCTGAATGAACACATTTTTCAATGTGCATTGCTTTTCACATGAACAGTGTGAGCAGCTTTTCAGATGAACACCTGCTGCCTGGTTTTGTCCTTCCACATTTGCAGAGAGCACCTTCATTTGCTGGCTCACTCCAAAAACTACCTAAGAGCCAGTGTCGAGGTACAGGACTGGTGACAAGAGTTTGGAGGAATGCAGCCCTGTTCCCTCTCCCATACAGCCACTGAAAAGGTGACAAAACAGAGTCTTACACTGAAAAGCCAGTGCAGCCAGGGGAGCAGGATAAAACACTGAACTAATAAATTATGACATTGAGCTGGGAGGAAGGTTGTGTGAAATAACGGCACAACATGCTGAGTGGTGGGGAACTTGCTAGAGGTGAACTCATTTATACTCTTGCAGAGTAGACTTCTCAGTTAACAAGTCCCAAAATAGTGTGCTGCAGTGTATAAAACAAGGTAGGGCTCGAAATAATTAGCTACAGATGACAGATGGCAACTCCTTTCTCTTTTTTGCCTTCTTTTCTTTTGCTGTAATATCAAGTTGATCAAAGAGCTGAGGATCATTTGTTATTGTAGGAAAGCTAAAAATATCTTGAAATATTCAGGCAAAATAAGTTCATTCAGGTACGAGCCAGTAGCTCTCATTGTTCCTGTTCAACACCTTATACATGAGTCTATGTGTAGTAATAGTTTCCCTCAAAATTTGAATTACACATGCACAGCTGGGAATTTGGGTGTGCCCAGGCTTAGGAGTATTATTTAATCAATTTATTAAATCTGTTTATTTATTTAATTATTTGCTTGTGTTAACAAACCAGTCATCTATTCTACTGCCAGAAAGCCTTCCAAAATGTGCCCAGAGCTCACCTCTCTGGCATGTCACTTGAGCAATACCATACAGCTGTGTGTGAGGGGAACTAAATGTTAAAGAACAGAGACTGCAGTAGATCTGACTGACCTCTGAAGGTGTCTGAAGGGTCAGTGCTGCATCTCACTCTAGGCAAGAGCAACGTCACCTCCTGTGCTCTTTAGGAGTAACATCTGGCAAGCATGGGCACTTTTTTAAAGGCAAGCACCTGTGGATTCAAGTCAGATATACAACAGGAGCTTCTGTCTTGTAGCACTTCTATCATAAAAGAAGATCAGAACACAACTGTAACAGATATAGCTAAAAGGAAAATTCAGTACTTTACTCAAATAATGTAATATACCCTGCTTATGATGGAAGAAAAACAAGAGCATCTGCAGTTCCTCCCCTACCCCCAGTCCCAGTAGTAATTCTGTCTGACTGGTTCTAGAGCCAAAAGACTATATTTAGTTTTTTCAGCTGCTTAGCATCACCTTTCTGATGGAAGTGTTAAGCCAGCCCACCTAAATGAGTCCCTTGAGCCAGACAAAGATTAATTTCAAAACAGAGGGAAGAGAAAAGAATTGGGAATGGAAGGAAATAGTTAAGGTGAGAACAGAGATTATAACCTCTGTCCATTAACCTACGTCGGGATGTTTTATACCAAATAAAACAGGAACAAAATTCTATCCCTTCTTCTAAAGCACTTTTCTCTAGTATTCCCCTACCACACTTTCAACCTTGGTCGTTTAATAGAAAGAGTAAGACCAATTTCAGATTGCTTCTGGGCAGTGGGCTTCACCCATTCTCATTACATTCCTATTACAAATAAACTGCACAATTCAGGAGGAACCACACTTCTGTTCCAGCACAGCTTGATCCAGATGAATCGGGGAAATAAACAGACAAAAACAAAAGTGAGAAAGGTTTCATAACACAATTAAAATATAACTTTATAAGCTTGTGAGCTGATGTGGCAGGCTGCTTTCAGTAATTTCCAGAGGGAGTGCTTATCCGTGACTACAAACCAAAGCAATCTAGGAGCTGGCCACTCGAAGCTGTAAGGAGAGCTTCTGCAGCTGAAGGCAGCCTGCTTAATCACCTGGAGAGCTCTTCTTAGCTTTCTAATCACAAATTGAAGTCTACCTCTAATTTTGCTTCCTCAATTTTTCAATACCTTACTATTATTTCCCCCTTTCTTATCACCTCTCGGTAGTCTGGGTTCCCTAGTGAGATGCAGTGCAGACGGGTCGGATTCTGACAGACATTAAAAAGCAGACAACAACTGTTCAACAACTTCAAATAACTTTCTGTCTGAGGCAACCCTCTCCCCCCTCCCAAAGGCCTGTTACATTAAGATGTATTTGTTGCAGTCAGCCTTTGCTGCTGGTTTTCTTATCCTTTCAAGCCCTGCAACTTTACACCGTAACTCGCCATTTCTGCCAGCCAAATATTTTATGCAAACTTCTCAGCCTCTGGGAAGCCAGGAAATTGCAGCTCTTAGCAGAGGTGAACCTTCTTCCAGAGTCATGTGAAGAGCAGAGTCTGGGCAGCAAGCAGTGAAAATCCCTTAATCCTTAGGAAGGGTCAGGGTCATTAGTACTTTGCTCTCTTGGAAGAATGCTGTCTGAAGTTTGCCATGCCAGAAATTACCGCCCTTCTCTCCCAGTTTCTCCAGTTGATTCATTTCAGAAGTGTTCCAAGCAGTAGGCAACATTTGGCCAATGCAGACAATATGAAGTAGCTCATGAACATGAACAGAGTCCTTCATTATGGTAAGAAAATAAACATGAGAATGAGTCAGAAAGCATGTATTACTCCTGGAATGACATGTTTTCTTCCCTTTGAACCATATTTTCGAGCTATCCATCCCTTCATTTTCTAGTAATACAGAGAAACAAATGGAACAGGAACTGTCCTTATTCAAACTTGTATAGGATCTCTTACTCTGTCTAAAGGTTTGCATTAAACCACTGATACTAAGAGTCTACCTGCCAGAGCTGAAAACAATTAGTTCCCACTTTAAGAAGAGCCTAACAGAGGCACTAGGAGGCAGCTTGGAAGAAGGCAGAGATTGTAGTAACAACTTCTGCTGCTTCCACTGTCTCTCTCTGCTTTAGTCACCTTTGAATTTGGGCACAAGACTCCTGCTGTTCCGCTGTGCACTGCATTCATTTCTCACATACCTCACAAGTGTCTCGTAAGCAAAAATGGTCATCTCATTAACAGGGGACAGAAACGTATTTGGAAGATTCCAGTTCCAAATCAAGTTAGCAGAAGTATTAAATCAGTCCTCAAGGAGCTGGCTCAGCCCTTCAGTCTTTGTTCAGGCCTGCAGTCTTTGCTCAGCCCTGCACCAAGCACGGAGCTGGGGTTCCCAGTGACAGTGCACATCCTGGTTTGT
This sequence comes from Orthonyx spaldingii, assembly GCA_013397795.1. Taxonomy (NCBI): domain Eukaryota; kingdom Metazoa; phylum Chordata; class Aves; order Passeriformes; family Orthonychidae; genus Orthonyx; species Orthonyx spaldingii. The sequence continues at coordinate 1,151,803 of VZTJ01004198.1, forward strand.
AAATCCACATTCTTCCTTCTCCATGAGCTGCTCTGTACCCTTGCTTAGTGCACTGCACAGTAACACACTTCCTGGCCGCAGGTCTGGATGCTCACAGTTCATTTTCATTTGCCCTTTGTATTTTTCAGTACACTGGGGGAATCAAAATTGTCTGCTGAAGAAACTTCATTTAAAATAATCGCCTGCTGAAGAAACTTCATTTAAAATAATCAAAACACCTTTAGTGTCTATTTCTGAAAGCTGTAATTTTATTAATGGTATTTCTATTCAATCTGCCTTAGGTTATGGATAGCACCTTTAAATAAAGGAAAACTTGTATGTCTTTATTATAAGTGTATTTTAAAAATCTTGTCACGTTTCACTGACAATAATGGCATTCACTTAAGACAACTCAGTGCTGACAGATGGTCCTCTAAGGGTTTTTTGCATGTCAACACATAACTGAATTTTCATATCTTAATCACCTCATATTATAGGTAATACTGAATGCTCTTGTTGGATAGATGTGTCTGTGGGCTTCTGATATTTGTTACAGAAGTCACCCTTCTGCAACAAAAGACTGTCAGGTCATTATAAGCAAAACTTAATTCAGTTTTACTTTTAAGAGAGATCACTCTTTTCTCCCTCTTATGAATAAGGCCAGTACAGTTTAGACACATTTACCATATGATATATCTTGTCAGGTCTGAATTTTTAATTCTGTGAATTATGAAAGAGTGAGGTACTCATGTCCAAAGTAAAGAAAAGTTATCTTCCAAAATCCAGTGATATATCTGTTTTAAAGTAGCTGTATCAACTCTACAGGTGGCTCAAATAGATTTTCATGCTAAAGATATATCCCACAGCACTTGGCACTTCAACTGCTAAACATCTCTTTCTTTTCCCCACCTCTTTTCCAAATGACTCTCTTTAATTTTTCTGAGAAAGGATCCCTCTTCTCTGGTTTAAATTATGCCAGAATGCCTGGAACCTAAGAAAAGGACTCTGTTACTTGTTTTATGTGTCCATCAGTCATTTGGAAACTATCTGAGCTCCAGATTTGGATCACCCACGCATTTGTTCTGAAACATATGTACAGGCCTTCCTTCTCATAATCCAAACCCAGCTTCAGGTTGTTTATTTTGAAAACAAGTACTGCAAAGAAAACTCAAATGGTTTAATACCTGCAAAAAAAAACTCCTCCAAAAGCTATCTGTCTAAATATGATTGTATATATAACTACGGGAAAGAGAGATCTGCCCGCAATTTGACAGGCAAACTGTTCACACTCCAAAGTTTCGAATGTTTAACAAACTTCCTCGAAAGTAATGAAGAAATTTGGTGGCTGTGCTATAATGAAAAAAATTCTGACAGTCCTTGGTTAAAGATTGAAAAAAATAAATAAGTAAGATGAACAAAGTCTGTGTGAGCCTGAATTTATAGGGAAATTTATAGGGAATTCTGCCTATTGCAGAACTTGGATACACATTTGCATAAGCAAATTTCTTTAAGTGCAAATGAAGCTACTGAATAAAGAGTGCGAGAGAATTGGGATTTGTGGACTTGGCTCTGGGTCTAAGCTGCAGCATGTAATCTTTTTCCCCAATAAAACTTACAATTTCAAGTCTGTAGCTGGATTCTCAAACTCTGGATCTTGACTTTGTAATTTGAACCCATCCCCCTCCTAATCAAAGCAAGAGCAAGGTTAGACACAAAAACTGCAGACAAGGAAGATCGTTTTTGGCATTAACCTTTTGAAACAGTGACCCTGAGCATGTAACACATAATCAAAACTTGATTAACATAGAAATCCAATTACTGCTTCATTAAAAATCTTTCATTAATCTAGGAAACACTTGTAAAATGCTTGGCTTCATTTCCCAACAACTACAACTTGAAACAATATTGTTGAGGGGTCAGATTCAATGTCACAACTATTGTCTCAAAGCTATTCCTCCTAAGCTGGGGTTTGGGTGCTTTTCTTGTCCGCCTTGGACAGCATGCAGACCCATTCCAGAGTCATGCCCAGCAAAGATGTGCTGGAATAAAAAGTCCTGGGTAATCCAGACCACCAGACATGGATCGTCAAGAGCTGCTGGAGCCAAAATTCCATGGTAGTCTCAAGATCAAGTTGGCAATGTAGTCCAGCTCCATTGAGGAGTAATGCAGTAGCACTGAGGACCTGCTGGCATCTCTGACAGCTGTGACCAGCCTCAGAGATCTCTGTCCCCACCTTGCTGCTTTCTGGGGTGTGAGCTGCAGGGCAGGAAGGTGTCTCCCAGAGCCTTGCCTCTTGCCTGGCTGATGATGTTCATCTCTGTGATGATCAGCTGCACCCAAAAATCAGAAACAAAACAGCCCATTTCTTTGCAGAGATCCACAGCAGACTTACAGTGTTGGGAAAGTGCTTCCAGAAAAGCAAGGACATGAAGCTGCCCCAAACCCTCTGGCTGCGTGCCATGTCTGTCAGCAGTGGCCCAAGTTGTCATGGCATGACTGGGGGCACAGGTTCTCCCTTGGCCTTTCCCAGAGATCTTCTCCTGATCTTTGTACCCTTTTACAGAAAGTACCTCTACAGAGCTGACTGTTATTGGCTCTTCCCTAGATAAAATCCTGCAGGGCAAAAGAAGAAAATATTATTTTTCAAATTCTGTTTAGAATACATTTTTTAAATTTTCCTCGGTGCTCCCAAATTCCTGATCCTATGAAGTTTTTTTTGGAATGTGACACATTGCAGACATGAAGCAGATCTGATAAACACTTTAAAAGCACTTAGTTGTTCATTTTCGTGGGCCCCCACACCATCTAAGCAAATATGAAAGGAAATGCTATTACCTCATCTCATACACACAGAACTGAGTCAGGAAGAGGGGGAGTTATCTGATGAGATGTGATTGTCTACGTCTGAGATACTTGACTAGATTCCCTTTGTAATTAACGGAAATGGATACTTCCAGATTTGCGTCAACACATCTAAAAGTAGGCTTCCAAAATGGGTCAGATTAATTTCGTCCTGATAATGCCTGCTCCTGACTAAGAGCCAGAGCTGACCAGCAGTAGCCAAGCTCAGTCTTGCCTTAACTTTCTTGAGTGATACAACCTTTATCGATGCCAGGTTCAAAACTCAGAGATCCAAACCCCAGTCCAGGTTAGTTCCTTCTTACACGTTCTTTCTTCCAAGACAGGCTTTTTACCCACAAAATGCAATTAGTCCTACTTGGGATTTCACAGCTGCATTAAAATGTCTGTTTCACTACCCAGAAATGAGAACTTTTGATATGGGTGTTTTTCAGCATATTTGGCATGGGCATCTATCTTGGCTTTGTTTTGCATTCCTTTCACTGTTAATTTCCCTCCTAATACCATTAATCAATTTTTTTTTCACTCACTTCAGGAGCAGTGTGAAGGAATGTAATCATTACATTCAGGGAGAATTTCCCTCGTTCAAAAAAAAAAAGGCTTTACTCTGGTTTTAGACAACATTGCAGAACCATCTAAAATCAGAGCCCTGGGGTGGCAGGCAGACATGAAAGTGCTGCTGATGCAGTTTGACCAGCAAGGTGGAGATGTGGGGTTGCTGGAAGGCTCCACTGATGGGGCAGACACATAGACATCAACTCTCATGGAGTAAAGGTTCAGGGAGCACCCTCTTTGGGGGCTACCTGAGGGTAGAAGGCTCTAGAAGTCCTCCAGCCTCCAGGCAACTGAACATCCCCAACTTTGCATGCCAGGACTTTTTGTCATCAGCCCATCTGCCAGGCAGATGAGCTCGCAGAAGATCAGACAGGTACAATGAAAATCTGCTTGTTTTTCAGCACACTTTCCTCAGACTATGCCCGTATCATGTGGCATATCAGCTTTGTCTGAAATCCAGTGGGAATGTGTTCACCTGGAGCTCCTCCAGCCAGCATTACAGATTAACCCTGACCAACAGCTGCAGGCTGAGATAATATTTGCAAATATATGTTTCATCTATTTTATACTTTTTATGAGTATAAACAGAGCTAATCAGTGAAAATAATGGTTTGGAAAGCTTAAAGACCTGTTTATAATAACCTTGAAAGTAGCTTCCCTTGAGAGGTTTTCTTTCACCAGTCTAAATATTTAATATTGTATTTACTGTCCTTGTTGTTAAAGAAATATTTTAATGAAGCAAAGTGGGTAATGACTTGCAAACCACTGATTGTCACAGGAGCAGAACATTAGAGATCATTAAAAGAAATAGACAACCACTTATGCTAAAGGTGGAATAATCTACAGGACTTTTGAGCCTGCCCTGTAATTCCTTACTCTTTGAAGCTGTCAGAGTTTCAGGAAGACCACAGAATATATGATTTGTGTTTTCTAAGACATAGCATTATCAGATTTCTAAGACACAGCACTGCCAGAATACTTTTTATTTGCAAATAAGTCCTGTGCTTTCTCCTGGCTCTACTTTGTTCCATTTAATTATTTTCTTAGTTTTACATATATATAAAATAAAGAACCATGAGGATTAACTACTCATAGAACATAAACTATGAATCAAAATATAGTGATTTACCAGAATTAAAAAGACAGTGCAATAAACTTTTCTAATTAACTGGTATGTGACAAGCAGAAAAAAAGTGCAGCTAATTTATGGAATTGGTTAGTTTGAAGAAAAGGGAAAATGCTAAATGGTTGACTTTATGACTCCGTATTTTGACTTTTTATCTTTTCCATCTTTTCAACTGTGATTACCACTAACAAATTTAAAGTGGTACAGAGCAAAATTAATTCCTCCTCATGAAAACCTCAGATTTCTAGAATAAAAAACAACACAGCATGAGGAATGACAATCCAAGCTCATCTTTGTGTGATGACACTGGAAGATAATGGTAAGGGGAGGGTTTTCAGAGAGAGAACATCTGTTTCATGAGATATGAAAAAAATACCCCACCAAAACAAACAAACAAAAATCTCATTAAATACCTTAGATTAGTACAAAACAAAAACCGGGGCTCTGATACTGTTATTAGAGATGCAGAATTTTATACATTGCATCCTCTTCTTCTTTCAGCTGTTTCACTCACTTGCTTTGCCTTTACTTCTTAAATGTTTGTTCATACAGAACCAAAATCAAGAGAAAACAACAGGGTTTACCTCGAACTAGCAATGTATGTAGATAAGGCTCAAATCATGCAGAAATCAAAGCCATCTTGGGAATCCTGGTAGATCTGCTCTCAGTGTTACAGCTATTAGTACCCATTCAATGGTTACAGTCTAAGATTTGGGAAAATTTCCCTATTGTGCCATTCACGAGCGTAAGTTTCATCATGCCATTGCTTAAAGTTAGCCATCCTTTCAGAACTTGCTTGACTCAAGACGGATATTAAAGCAGATGGTTTAACACTTTCCCAGCTGGGGTCTCGTCTCTCTTTTTTCTTCTTCCAAAAAAAAATGACTATGAGTTTCTTTGCCATTCAGCATGTTCTTGTCAGAACACAATTTCTTTCCTTCTAAAACTTTTGCCTTTCCATCTAACACCTTGCATTTAATAAGGACTCACTTGTATGCACCTACTATTGTATCTTAAATAATCCCATCATAAATCAGGTGTTATATTTCCTATCTAAAAATTATATGCCCTCTTAATCAGCTGTTTTAACATGTATCAGATGACTCAAGATACACAGTGAGGAGGGGTTCTCCTAGGTTTGTGAGAGTTTAAAAATGTCACCCCATCTTTCCAGCTTGGGTGGAAATGAGTAGAGCTTTTTCAGAATTATAGTTTCCTTGTTGAGAATAACTTTGATCTTTGAAGCTGTTTGAGTTATGCCTTAATCAGTGGAGATTTTTTCAATTTTTGAACAAAGTTACAGCTGTGGTTTACTGCCCAAAACATCACGTAGAAAAGTCCACTTATGTAGACTGTTTAAATAAAGCTCATTAGAATAGTCTTGATTTTAATGGGTTGAATAATCTCATTCTGAAAGCAAAGAATTCAAGAATACAAATACTTCTAAGAGAACTTCAAGGGAGAAAGTGACCTGGAAGTTTATCCTTCTAGCACAAGCTTCAGGCTGCCAAAACATACTAAACTGTCCAGATCTGAATTCGAAAACACACTTTGGCATCTCAGACCAGCACTGCCTTCCAGCTCAGGATCAAGCTTTACACAGAACTCAAATTTTTAACCCCAAATTTCCCCACATAGACAGGTCTAGGCCCACAGGTCTATGCAGGAGCAACTCCATTTGATGAGTCAGGGGTTTTGCTACTGCTTAATCTTCTCACAACTGAGACCCAAAGCAAGAAGTACCTACATGAGGAAGCAGAAAACAAAGTCATAGGAGGTGATTCTCTTTACCCTTTTTCCTCTTTTATTAAGCAGTCTCCAGCTATTACTAATTTAAACATTCCTGACATTCCCATTATATTTTTACCCCAATAGCTCCTCTTCCTCCCAAATGTTAAGATCTCTGTGTCCAAAACTTCCCAGTGCAACAGAATTCCCTAACCTTCCCTGTTCTGGCTTAACTTGCATTAACTGCACATGCCCAGCATGGAGCAGCAGCCTCAGCCTAGACATTTTTATCCAAAATCATAGCTGGAGGATCTAATGTCTACTTTTTGTACAAATCCTAGTGATTAGATTTTTAGAGCTGAAGAAGACTTGAGATCATACCTCTTTTCATTCTAAACAGTTTTGACACTGTAACTGCCACTTCACAGAAGAAAATCCGAGTTGCCAGGCTACAGGAAGGAAAACTGACCACTCTTTTTTCCCAAGATGAGCAGACGAGTAGCAAGAGCAGGCCACAGGCAGAGAAAGTGAAAGGTGGTATGATGTGGTGTCATGATCCGGTTATTAAGGTTTTTTCGAAATACCTCTGCCTGAATTAAGGTGCAAACGAGACCATATGCCAGTCAATAGTATAGGTTTTACTTGATAGTAAATATGAGAGAGAGAGAGAGAGAGAGAGAGAGACAAAGAAGAGAAAGAAGTAGAAAATAGTTGGGAGGGACAGAAAGAGAGTGACAATGACAGAATAAGGAAAATACCACCACTCTGTGGATTCCAACAATGCTCTGTTGATCCACTCCAGCTAGTCTTTTTGGTGGTAAAGGTCCCCCCAAAAAGCATAAAATCTGATGGGTTAATATACACTCAGGGCAGGTAGACAAACCCAGGCACCTCCCTGGGGAGGGAGTTTGCCATTGTCTCTTACAGCAGACTCTGGATCTGTTACATCACATGCAGTCCTGTGGTGCAAGGCTTCAGGAATGATTCTGGGGGCTACTTCAGGGGGTCTTTGGTGGATTATGACTCCCCTTCAGCTGCTTCTCATGTGTGTCCCATGGGTGTGGCCTGTGGGGTTGGGGGTTCACAGCTGGGCCAGTTTGAGTAAGGAAGGATGGGTGTTCAGTGCCTCTGACCAGAGGCTACGCCATGCACCCGAAACCTCCTCCCCCTCACCTTGATTGAGGGGGAGTCTGTGTAAACCTGGCTTCTGTGAGCTGTGCTCTGCCCCCACCCCAATCTCAGCCAGGGATGACTCTCTGCATAGCTGGTGGCTTTGGCCGTTTGTGGATGCACACCTTTCCCTCAGCCTGAGATGACTGAATAATAGGTTTCCCTTAATCTAATCAGCAGTTTGACTTTCAGTCCAAAGCTCCAGTCTTCAGGGAAGCTTCTTTGGTTGTAGCTTCTTTCTAATGAGCAAAACTTATATCAATGTTTGAGGCATGAACTATTTTCGGTCTCTGACATGTGGTAACATCATCAATGAGGATATGTAGAAACGAGCAGCATAGGTTCTCAGTTCCCTAGATAAGTCGGGAATTTAATTCACCAAGTGAAACATAAAAATTAAATGGTTATATTAAGTGGAGCTGCATTAAATGTCTGAATTAGAATATATTATTTTAAGAGAATATAACTACAAGTGGTAATCTAAGTATAACTGTAACCACGCAATATGTGCAATTGAAATAGAGCGCTGTGTTGGCAAAACATTAGGCTGTTTCCTAGCTCAAAGCTGCATGGATCAAACAAGCAGCAATTGTAAGGCTTTTGCATTAACTTACTGAGCTCCGATCACAGCTTGGGGAGGAGAAGCCAGTCACGCCGTAGACAGCTCAGATAAGTGTTCCTTGAAGATTGACATGTTGCTCCCAACTCTCTTGTCTAATTAAAAACCCAAAACATTATTCTACTGCAGCTGATGGCAGTACTCACTTGACATCAAAGGGAATCAAGATTTGCCATTCATTTATGAAGAACTATTTTTACCATATGATTAAAAAAAAAAAAAAAAAAGCAAGGCAATTCACAATGCATCTTGTGATAGCACTTTGTGTGTAGTTGATGGTAGACCCCAGTTCCACAGTGCCTCAGGGGTCCCGCCTGGAGCCAAGAGATCAGCTCAAGACTGAGGTTGGAGTATCTGAACCAAGTTACAGTCATCTCCAGAGATCCCAGCTCTGGCAGGAATCCCGTCCTGCTGCTCAACTGGCAAACATGCAAGAAGACTGAGGAGCTTGCAAACTAAATAGACAAGGATACAAAAATCTCCATTGTGCAGATAAGAATTGAGGCACGTGCAGAGTGGCTCAACCGAGCCTTGTGCTTTGTTTTGTTTCAGACTGTAACTGAAGATAGTTTACAATCAGGGCATAAGTTCTTTAGTGAAAGAACTGTGAAAAATTAGGGATTACACCTGAGTCTTTAAAGCCTTGGCTCCCAAATAAGTGGGGAAAAAGGGGAAAAATCTACAACCTTAAAATTGTTATATTATTAATTCTCCAGATGAAATGCTGAACAATAAGATCTCTAGCATCTCTGTGTCATGGATTGGGGTGGAAATGGAATAAAATCAGACAAAATTTTCTTCCTCCACAGAATTTTAATTTGGATTTTAGGCAATGAAATAATAGAGACCTACTACTTCAGTCATAGTATGGTAAGATAAATCTAAATGAAAGGTCCTGTGTGAAACCAAGCTCTAGACCGTGTTTTGCATTTTAATGAAGATTCTTTCATGAAAGTATTCCATTCTGGATAATGAGATAGTAGCAATAAATGTACCAGAAAGGACAGATGGAAGATAGTCAGCTGTCTGAATCAGAAGATTTTCAAAGTGCAGTAAACAAATTATTAAGCACACTTTTCTGGCTTGAGGCCAAGCTATACTCTAGAGAACTAGTCAAAGAGTGGATCATGAAAGCTTTTTGGGAGCAGCTAAATTCTACAGCTGTGGTCTTTGTTTTTCTAGCACTTTGCAAGAACAGAAGGGGGAATTACGAAAGCGCCTATCGTACACTACCCATAAGCTGGAAATGCTTGAAACGGAGTTTGATTCTACACGTCAGTATCTTGAAATAGAATTGAGACGTGCTCAGGAGGAACTTGAAAAAGTAACTGAAAAACTGAGAAGGTTAGTAATGAACTTTTTGAAATAAACAGAGTAATTAGAATTTTAAAAGTGAATGCATTAAAGACATATGTAAGTAAAAACAAACATAATTGCAAACATGCATAATTTATTATTTATTGATTACATATTGTGTTTCGTATTTAATATATAGATTACATTCACCTGAATATAAATTACATACTACATGAAGTTATTTACCTGTGATATGTAAAATGTCTCTGTACTGAAAGCAAATATGCAAATAGAAATACATCTATAGATGTGCATATATGACATTGTTTATGTATAAACATACATGTGGGGTAATGCCACGTGGCATTACACATGGAAAGGTTATAAACACACTAAATATATATATGTATTATTTAGACTCTATATATACAGATAAATATTTTTTAAATGACTTTGCACATTTTCTTTGTTTAGACTTCATTGAGCTGATACAAGAGAATAGAATTTGGCTCTCCATCACTCAAAGCTGAGACTATGTTCAATTCAAATAATATTCAGGCATTTTTGCATTATAGTATAGCAAATAATTTCCTTTTTAGTTTCAAGCAGAATGGAATGATGCTGAAAAGCTATTATTTAAAACTGTTGCAGCTGTGGTACAGTGCTGTTGCACATTGGGGACCCAGTTAATGTTAATGATAAATTATGTTAAGCATGCACTCCTGACATTCCTGGCACTGATTAAAGTGGTCTGTAGACTTAGCCTAAAATTTATCAGTGATTTTTGATATCCATTTTTTCATTTGTTTTCAAAACTTCTGAAACTAGAATTATCCACTTATGCAGGAATCTATTTGCATGCCTTGTGAGACTTTCCTAAACTGATATCTTAATGGAACTGTTTGATTAATTCATTGGATGACTCAAAACGAAATTCAGAATAAATCATTCCAGGGCAATACCCAAAGAAATATTTTTCATTCCTTGCAGAAAGCAAATTCGAACAAAAACAAAGACAGAAGCCACCAATAAACTGAGTCACCCAAACCATTGAATTTGAAAGAGAATGAACCTGTAAGATCTCAATTTAGGAAACAGCTTAGTGTGGTCTTATAACTTAAATGCTTCTCTAACTGGGGATGCTTCTCAAAACAAGACTAAAATATGCAGGTGTTGTGGTGGTTTTGAAATCTACACACATCTATCCAGAACAGTCTGAATGTTCTCCATAGAGTCTTCTTGTCAACAATATTTTTCCTATCTTTTCACTTAGAGCAGAGCCACTGAAAGTAACTTCATTCTTGATGTAGTTTTGCTTCAATACATTCCAGACCAGGGAACACTGGTACTCTTTTCTCTTGAAGCATCAATTTGGGCAGCTGCCATAAAACAGCAGAGGGGCTGACCATCCCACTTCTGTTAAAACAGAGGGGTTTCCTACTCAGTAGAAAGCCTCTTATCAGCTTCATTGGGCACTAATGAGTTAAACACCCATTGAAACTCAGGCCAGGTCTCACAGCCAAGTCTAGCACTCATACCAGGACATTGCGTTAACAGAACTGACTTTCCAATATTCTAATGGAACATTGTACCATATTATGAAGAAAACTTATATTAAAAATTATGTTTCAGGCAGGTGATTACTCCCCTGAAGACATATCATAATGGAAGCCAAAAATATTTTACGAGGTGAGCTTTAAAAATGTTTCTATTGAGAATAGCAAGGCATCCTGCAAGTTGAACAACTAGATTTGTCAACCTGGAGAATGATAATGTCTGAAAAAAACCTGTCATCCAAAAGCATGTCAGCAACATGTCACAGAGGAAGATCAATGTGAGGAAAACAAAGAAGTAGAATTAGTTTCAATTATGTGTCTCTTCCTTTATTCACTGCACATAGAGAGAAATTCAACTCCCCATAAATGAACAGGGCTCATGTAACAAGATCCCACTTGTACACTGGAGAACATTTCTGTTACTAAATTTCCATTTCTGTAAAATGCAAATTTTTTTCCAAGTGGCTGAATGACTATCCTTTTCTAATCTTTTCTGAAAGTCTTTGTCTTAATTTATCCAGAATTGCCTGTGTTGTTGCTTGGCCTCCCCACTTTTACCCAAGAGAGGAGGTCACTTGTGTGGCTCAATGGTCAAGTTTTCAACCTCTCTACAAACATTTAGAGATGGCCTCTTTCTTTTCTTCTCAGTGGGAGAACAGTGCTGACTAGATTTGAAAATAATAACAGTAAAACATAGGTTCATCTTTGGAAAGTGACTGAAAAGAGGTAGGGGATTTCATATACCTCAGAGTGGTCCCTTATCTGACATGGTCAGCACAACTTTTATAAGTTAAAATCTAAAAAAATTTCAAAAACCAAACTTGGAACCACATCTGGACTCCAATGTTCACTTTGGGTTTCCTTCTTGGGACCCCACCCTGGGTAACAATTTGGCAAGGTCCCCATCCTATATTTTAACAGAAAGTAGAGTTATTTAAAGGCATGAGAAGTAAACCCATACAAGCATATATTTAGCACTGAGATTAGCCCACACATGTAATTGTTTCACTAAAAGCAAGGCATTTCACAGACTGAAGGGGTGTTCTGAACAGGACTCCTGGAGGAAAAACTATTGTTTTCATAAGGATGTTGGTATAACCTGTGATATAGAGAGAGAAATGTTTTTTGAACAAAAAGCTGCTCTTTCAAGAGTCACTTTTCAAAACTAACTGCACTCCGGGAGAAATTCTCTTCTTTAAAGAAAGTCAACCCAAGACTAAGTTTTACTTTAGATGTATTTCATGGCCTTAAGAGGGCTTGAGGTTGAGTGGAAGCAGAGAAACAGAGGCTTTTGCAGACTTCCTCTTCAGTGGTGATCTGCAGTCTTAGGGAGGAGTGTGTTGTCTGGTGGGTTAGAGCACAGACACCTGACACATTCAATATGGTCAGAATATTTTTCATTAGGCCCTAATTTGGTCAAGAATCTAAACATTTGTTTAATGGATGCACATATGTGGACCTGAAGTCACATGAGTATCTCCTAATGACATGAACAACACAAAGTACATCAACAAATGATAATAGGTTATCAATTCACATGAGTTTATCCTTATAGCAGTTTTGCAGGATAGTGAAGCCTACCCTTTGTTTTATTTTCAAAGAAGCCAGATTTACAAGGTTGAAATATTCAGGCTATCTGGGTGTATTTTTTCTGCAAACAAGGTTAAATTACCATTTTCTCATCTAATCATTTTCAAATTTGAATAATTTTCCCTACTCTTTATTTCCCCTTCCCTTTATCTTATAGTTTTGCCCAAAGATTGATCTGACTCTGTTCCTCTTTTATCCCTTTAACACTTTCTTCCATGTATTTCTAGGTCCATTTCTCTCCTTGCCACCTACATTTGCTGACACTTCTTTTGGCACAGTGAATTTCCAATTTGGGGTTTATGCATATACGTGCATGTGTATGTGCTTGTGTACGTGTGTATGTGTTTGTGCTTATTTTGACTACCTTTGCATACTGTTCTCAATAGAAACACTTTTTGAAGCTCAGCTTCCTACTTACTGTGGATTTTTTTTTTAGATTTGATTTGAGTGTACTGGGAGGTGGTCATTCTCTCAGTGCAAAATGAATGTGTTAGAGAACTAGGGTTTGTGGGCCACTTTCTCCCAAACATACAAGAGGCAAAAATTTGATGGGCAAAGGCAAAAAATGTTACAAAGGAAGAAACAGATTGTGATAAACTCTTGCAAAACCCTCTACCACCATCTATGGCATGGAAGTTTTGTCACTGAAAAACAATTAATGGTAATTAACCTTTCAGTCATCCATAGCAAGAGAAAAAGTGACAACAGAAACTGAGGAACAAACCCATTGTTACCACGATAAGCCCACTATCCAAGCAGCAATTACTGCTGGTTTTATTCATGGTCTCAAAGTTATGGAAAGGGAATCTTCATGGTTTTCCTTGAGCTGTCCACATCAGTAACCACTGCAGAACAGCCTGGGGTCCAGGGACACCCGGACTAGAAAAGCCCTGAACCAAATTTTCCCCCCCTTTACTTTCAGGAAGTTATGCAAGTACTTTTGAACCCATGCAAACTTTTAGGGTGCTAACTGTTTAAATCAGTTTTTACACCACCTCCACTTGAACCACAAACTGCCTGGGTGCAAAGCAAGTTTAACCTGTTCTATTTTGCTTTACTAGACAAAGAATGTGGACCATGACAGAGAAGATGCTGGGGCACTTCTGGGCTTAGCCAGAAGGCACTGTGTTATTTCTCTAAATCCTTTCTTCCTGCATCATGGCATGCATCCTTACCAGCAAAACAAAATATTTGTGCTGAGTAGCTGCAGGCAAAGCCATTTTAAACCTCCTTGTGTCAAGATCATCTCTGCTTTCTCCTATGCTGTGAAAAGCTGGGTAGAGAGTACCGTGAGATTTGTCTCTGTTGTGCTGACAGCTAAATGGCTGGGAAAATCCCAAGTAAACCTAGAGCTGCACAGGTCAATGTCTATAGAGAGGCTTAGTGGTAAATGCTGTGAGGAGCATGGACAATGCAGAGAATTGTAAACTTCAGTTAATCCTTTAAGTCACCTGGACACAAACACAATGGCACTATGAGAGTTGGTGAGTATTGACCAAGGCTCACAGTACAAGTCTCAGAGATTTTCAGCCCATTTGGGTCACCACCTTGGCACACTGTTTACCACAGATCCTCCTCACAGAAAGGAAGTCTTTGCTCAGCAGCTCTGTAAAATGTGGACAAAATTGCGACATCCCCCAGGCTTGCAGTGCATATTGGAAATGGCTGCCCTGGTGCTGGGCTGACCTTTGGTACCCTGAGGAGGTTCAGCCATGGGGATGTCATTATTTATATCCACAGCGCAGATGTCCTTGGCACAGACATCCCCTCTCAGGTCCGTGCAGCAGATGTTGGTGCATCGCTGGGAACCCCAGCCAGAGCTCTGCCTTCCTTACTAGGGGCACTGCAAGCCACTGGCCTGCCCTGAATGGAGAATTCTGATCATTTAACTGGAAAGAAAATCTCCATGGCAACAGAAGCTGGGAGAAGCGTGATGTTGCCAGGAAGGGGTGGGGTGGACCCTTTGATTTGCAACTATGGCATGTTTGGAAAACAGATCTTCATTCCAGTTTCAACAGCCACTCCTAACCAAATGATAAACCAAGGAGACTTCTTTAATCCCAGTCCCATCCTGGCAACCACAGAAACTACACCCAGATCCAGACTTCTCAGAGGAAATGTGTTCTGCTGTATAAATGTTTATTACATCTGAGTTCACTCTTGCAGTGAAAACACTTGCACATTACCTAAAATCTCCTCACTGCTGAAAATACTTTGACCTATTGATCAGTACAGACATATAGATTTATTCAGACAAACTTTTCACAGCTGAGCTTCTAACATTTGCCTTACATTTGTTATACATCGTGAGGAGATGATGAGTGCTAATGAACAAGCAGCTATCCTCCTTAGGTTCTGTGGAGAGAAAGATACAGCTATTACCAAAATACCAGTATTTTTCCCACAGGCTGTGCAGCTCGTTCACTACAATACCAAGGTTACCATCTAAGTAACCTAAAGATGTGCAGGCTGAAACTTTTCTCTGGTGTGTTGCTCTGGAATAAGCAGGGAAGCCTTATTTTGTGAGTTCATTCAATCCCTAAGTGCCGATAAAAATAAACACCCATCTTTTCTCAGCTAAACTATCTAAATATATTTTCTGGAAAAAATAGGCAACTTCTTGAACTCTTGTTGAAAGAAGAAATATTCTCTTCTAAGTCACATGTTGATGCCCACATGTTGCTACAGTCATTAGAATTCTGCTGCAATTTCATGATAAATTTTTTTTTTTATTTTTGTGCTGCCTAAACCTACAGCTCAAGTTTCCTCTCCAAATATACTATTCTTGAGCCTGATGTAAAACTATAATTACCTTGTGCAAGTTCCTAGGCTGTAATATGTGTCTGCACACAAGTGCAGAACGACCAACAGATCTTCACTTCCTGGTGGAATTTGCTGCTAAATATAGTAAGCAAATATGACAAAGAAGTTTGCTTAGGAAGCAGGTGGTAATTGCATTTCAAAGGCAACCACTGACTGGTAACAGGAGTGATAAGCAAATAGAATTCAAGTAGTGCAAGCCAAGGTTTTGTACTGATGTGAAAATACAGGTAAAAAACAACATGATAAACAATTCTTTCAGTTACATGATATCATCTTTGTTTTAGGATACAAAACAATTACCTAGCCTTACAAAGAATTAATCAGGATCTGGAGGACAAACTTTACAGAATGGTAAGTTATCATAAGTGCTTTTTTTTTTTAATATATTAAATGTGGTTTTATGATTCTTTAGTCATTGGAAAAACATGAATGTAGCTGTCACTAAAAAACCCTCCAGCTCTAAAAGCAGTTGTGCTTAGAAAAGATATCATGATGAAGAGCTCAAGCTGTGTACAATGACTTAGCTCCATCAATTTAAATAGAGATTGCCTTGACTGATGATCTAGCTGAGTAAATTGTACCTTTAAAATAATTCTGGTTAATTTAGTTAATAACTTCTTGGGTTTTAAATATTTATGTTTTCATTAAGTATCAAATTTAAATAAGATAATCCTAGGTTTGCTCATGCTTCTTAGATGCTTCCACTCAGCTTTTATTAAGTGATTTAATAGAGCTTGGATGGTCTGACATTAAATTCTTTCATAACTATCAATCCCAGTATATTAATTTCCAATTTACACGTGTCTGCCACCACAATGTCAATGTCACTGTCACAGGCCAATTAATAACTGAGAGAGGAAAACACTGCAGCCTTTGTGTGCTCCACATTGTAAACACAGCACCACTGGTTCCAAATAGCTGGAAGATGTCAAAAAGAAATGGCAATGCCATCGGTGCCCTGGCTCGATGCTCATGCTGCTGGGACATTGTGCTCACTGCTAGGAGTAAAATGACAAAGGAATGTGAGGATAATGTTTAGAGAGGAAAGAACGGCAGTTTTGAATGTCCAAAGATCTCAGGTTTGCATGGATGTCCAAAGATCTCAGATTGCATGGATGAGCAGCTTGGAATGGGGGGAAGAGTTTATTGAGGATTTTGAGTGAGTATGGACTATAGTAACATACAGAAGAGGCACCAGCCTTTACTAATAAACAAATTTTTGAAAATGTCATTGTTCTTATCTCAGAATCCTATTTAAATAGCTAACAATGAATAGGGGACTGAGCTTTTGCAACTGGCTAACAACAGGACAAAGTTACAGCTGGGTTGTAGCTGATGTTTGTTCATAAATATATTTTTAAACACTGTAAAAGCATAAATAACATTTGGTCTCAGTTTATTGCTTTTTTCCTCCACTCTTCCTTTGTTGGTTTTTCCTTTTGCTCAAATCACTTCAGGATTTTGTCTTCATCTGTAGCCCAACATTTGTCACTTATGTGCCACAGAAGATAAATAAAGTAGTGTCATTTAGGGTGGTAAATGAAATAAAAATATTAGAAACACAGAAGGAAGGACTCCAGAAAATCCATGTGCTTTTATCAGGTATTTCAGATCAAAACAAAGAATTTTTAAACTGCTGTTGCAGCATCCAGTTAAATCCTTGAGAAATTATTTCAGAGCACAACACAGAAAGACCGAATATCAGCCCTGTGGAGCACTGTGCCTTTCTTTATCCCCCTAATATGACAGTCATTGAAGATAGCTTTAGAGGCTTGAAGAAGATCAGCCAGGCTCTGTACACCACTTAACTCCAGACTGCATTGCTTTCTGAAATACTGAAACTGAAGACACAAAACAAAACAAATGTCAAATGGAAACTCTGTTAAAAGATGAGGAAGTGCTCATATCTGATTTAGATACATCAAACCTTTTGATTTTCAGGGCACTCCAAAAGTCCTCAATACTTCAGAGACAGTTGAATTATATAACAGCTGGTCTGGTTATTCAACAGCTTACGGTGGACTGGGCTCTTGGATACCTTTCTCTCCCTTTCCTGCTTAGAAAGAACAGCTGTGTGTATTTATTTCTTTTGTTTTGTTGAGTTTGTCATTCTAAAAATCAAACACTTTTGATTTCTCTACCCTTATACAAATCCAAATATACAAGGCATGTGTTTACTTTCTCCCTCTCTCCCCTACCCCATCTCTTTGCATACACATATGTATATATATACACATACACCTACACATGTTTTGACTATTTGGTGTAATCAAATTCAACAAGTAGGAAAAGAAAGACCCCCCAGACAGTGGTCTCTTGCTCCCCCTGACTGCAGATAACATGGGATGCTCCCAGGAGACAAGTTACTCCCTGTCCTAACAGGTGACCCACAATTCCCCCTCTCCCAGTGACTGGTCCCTGCTCATCACAATTTATCTAGGACTCCACTGTGGCCTCCCTCTTCTAATGTTTTTGGGTGTCCTGAATGTTAAAGCCTTTCATGCCTGCTATTGATATAAGAGATGTAAAAGAATAATCATTAATTCATCAGCAGTCACAGAAAAGAAGCTGATGTAGCAGTTACTTTTCTTCTAGGCTCTGCTTCCTTTTGGGTGCTAATCTATAAAATATTTAAAAATAATTGAAAGCACACTTCTGATCACAGCAAATGGTATCCTGTTGAAACCTCTATCACATCAGAACTTGAAGTATAAATATAAAATATGAACCATGGTGTCTGATTTGGTTAAGAGCTAAAAAATGCACCCTGAATTCAGGGGAGAGCTTGCTGTATTGAACCGGGCAAGACTAAGCACATGGAACAGTAGAGGAATGTGGTACAGAGTTAAAATTCTGCTGTCACTCCTCATAAAACTCCTGTTCTTACCACAGTAAGTGTCTTCAACTGGAGAAGATTTCTTTGGTCTTGTAAGCACTGGTTAAGAAGTAGAATATACAGGCTGTCTTCCTAAATAATTAATCTTCATAACTCTTTTCTCCATTAAGATGTGGGAAAAGACTAGGCAGAGTCCTCATACTTTGCACTGCGATTCCATCACAGCACTATTCAATCAAATAACTTTTTATAATATTTAGTTCCAGTTGTCATCAGTAATCTTCACTTTCCTTTACACTTGTTTGAGTTTTTGGAGCATGCTCTGCCATGCTCCTGCTGCACACAAACAGCAATTACAAGTAGATTATGCAAGTCATCCCAACCACAAGTTAAGAAATCCTTTGTATGATCTCAATCCAGCTGCATTCTCCATATGATCCCCTCTGGAATTAAGTAATGTATTCTAAAAATTTTTGAAGTTTTAAGGCTTTTGGTTGCTGTTAGTTCTGTAGTTTTACCTTTAATGCCATAAGCCAGATTTTTAACGGTATCCTCTTTTGGGAAGGACTGGAGCCTAATAATAGTTGCTTAATAAACCCAACTGTTAATGAAAATTGCACCCATTTCTCCTCCTCCGTCTGCATTTTGAATGTTCTTGAAAACATAATCACAGAAATCCAGCTGCAAAGAGCTCAGGAGACCTTATTACCCAGAAACACCCTAAAATATGTCTTTTGCAACTGGAAAGTCTGACAGACAGACTGCTGCATGGTACCAGCTCTGGTGCCCACCTCTGCAAAGCCAGCACCAGCCCTCTGCACACAGTGCATTATACATTTTATCATCTGTCAAGAGGAAAACCCTTACATTTTTATGGTAAAAATGTTCAAAATTTACAGCTAAATTTTACCATAGAACTTCTACAATATTACACATCGAAATCTGATTTTTCATTTACATTGAGGCAGACTGGGAGTGTGACTCTGCCATAAAGTTGGAAGAAATTATTATATAAACCAGCAGTAAAGAGGGATTTGTGTTAAGGATGATCATGTCTGAAATGCTGCACTTTCTGAGTACTGCACTGATTTTTATCCCATTTCTGCCTCTGCCTATGAGCTGGAGGAGGACTAAGAGGTACAGCAAATACTTTATGTTTTATGTTATTAAGAGTTATTTATCCAGCTCTTGAATATCTGGGGTTTTCCAGTTTGCTAGCCATAATATATACTTAAGCATCTCCAGTTGGAGAAATCCAAATATGAATTAAATATGAGCTAGGCAACTTTAAGTGGTGCTCTGAGACCTTGTGTCAAGGAAATGTTATTTTAAAATAAGCAGATTGCTGGGTATCCAGGCCAGGAAGGTAAAGAATATGGAAAGTGGTGAGGAATTTGATGAACAGTTTCAGTCAGGCATTAAAAACATCTAAATACCAGCAGTTTGGCTTTGGAATTTGAACCAGTGACTAGATTGCACCTGAGTCTCCCACAATACCTACCAGTCACAACCCCAATATGGTTTAAATCATAGGTGAAAGATTAAAACAATGGAGAGAAATCCTTTTTCTCACACAAACAAAAAAAACCGTAAGCCCAGCATCCTTAGGTTCTTGAATGGAACATAATGACTTTGATAGTGACTTTGAACAGAGCAACTTAAAGCCCATCTTTTCCATTTTCTTTCCTTTATGGAAGAAGAAGTTTCTCCCCCTCCCCCATGTCCCATGAAAATCAAATAGAGATGACCTAAATATACTTAAAAGGATTTGCATCCCAAAAACAAGAAAGTTTAGAGTCAGCTCAACCTGACAGGCTCATTTGCTCACATTCAGTGAAGGCAGCTGTGAATTTCAAGAGAAATTTATACTGGTTGGTTAGTTAAGGCAAAAGCCAGAGAAGGTTTGTGCTTTGTGGACTAAACAACTGCAAAAGAACATTTCTAAGGAAGGAAATTACTGTAAATGCCACAGAAACGAGTAATTTATAAAAATAGTAGTTGAAAAAATGCATTTCTAGGAGGACTTAAGGCTACATGGTTTTATGCCTACAAGCACTTTGTGCTGAAGATGTCCATTTCTCACCAACTCTTCACACTCATATTCCAGATTTAAAATATTGCCAAATTTTTTTTTGTAGGGCAATAGGACCTATACACGTTAACACCTGTAACAACTACACAAGCTTAGACTGAGTAGGTTCACAAGTTTTGCAGTCAAATAAATGAATTCTCCTGTATAATTTGGGAATATGAGCATGAGCACACAGGCTTTCAGACATCCTCAGTCCCTTCACTCTCTCTGAACAGAGATTCACTCCCCACTGTTGCCCCATTGTTATGTGGTTGGTGATTGGTTGCCCAGTCCCCTTCCCAAGAGACACATAAGGCAGCCCAGCCACCCCCGAATTGCTCTACATGAATGTGACATCATGAGAGACTGTTCTGGAAGCTGCTTTCCATTTTTCCAAAAGGCATGTGGCTGTTCTTCTGCTCTGTCTCTCCCTCTCTGCAGAACACCTTCCACAGCTATGAGCAACCTAAGGAAGCTCTCAAGTGACAATGGACAGGAAGGAAGGCAGGAAGGCAGGCAGGAAGGCAGGAAGGCAGGAAGGAAGGCAGGAAGGAAGGCAGGAAGGAAGGCGGGAAGGCGGGAAGGCAGGAAGGAGGGAAGGCAGGAAGGAAGGCAGGAAGGAAGGAAGGCAGGAAGGCAGG